>JAUMHM010043944.1:0-15379 GCA_032362435.1 Melikaiella ostensackeni
ATTTTTCATTCAAAATATCGTTTTTTCATTGTCAGGCCGAAGACTTTTCAGCCCATGTAGTATTGGCATCTAACCCTAACTGATGACCTCAAAAGGACGCGTCCCCTAACCATAGACTGGCAAATCAGGCTGTCGGATGGCATAGTGCCTGCGGATCATTTGGGACTTTGCAAAGAAGCCCGCGTCGTTCACTGAGCCATGTACTCTTGGAGCTAGGTGTAATGCCGTGTGCCGTTCTAGGTCCGCCGGATTTTCTCGCTAAATATTACATGAAATTTTGTGCTGATTACGAAAAAGTAGAGTGCCCCTCACAAAGAAATGTGTCAGTTTCGTAATATTCGCGTTTTAAGTTTTTTTTTACATCGTGTTGAAAAATGAAGAAGAATCAAATTGTGCTTCTTTTGGTTGAAATATTGACTCCACAGCAAAAGGCTTCTCAAAAAAGTTGGACTACTCCCAGAGGAGCATCTTTTTGTCATAGAAAAATTTTTTTGATAAACGTGATCAATTTCGAGAAAACATCGTTTAAAAAAATTAAAAAATGCAGAGCTAGAAGAGAAGGCTGTTTTTCCTAATAGCAAGCAATGTTATCAAAAAAATGTAGGTGATAAAAAATACTCCTTTTCGGGTCTACTTCAACTTCCATGAAGAACATTTTATTCAAATGTTTATGTGTAACAAGTTAATGCTCGTTTTTAAATGCACATACTTTGACGTGCTATATCTTTAACGAATCTTTATCAAATCTTCTGGAAATTTGTGCACCCATAGCGTAAGGCTTTATTAAAAAATTGGCATCAGCTATTTTTAGATAAAATAATTACTGTTCCTGCTGTAAACAATAATAAGCGTAAGTGCGAGTAGGACAACACTAATAGCACCTTCCGTAAATTCGTTCTCATCTATCTTACACCGCACAGTAGGCTGAATCGGGAAATTACTATTCAAAAGAGTGCTCAGGTCGCAATACGGATTTGAAATTTTCAATCTTTATCTTATGTAATTAAAACGATGTGTACCATATTTAATGTAGATATACTCAGAAGACATAAATTATTCATTTAGTGTTCAAGTTAATTTGTATAAACAATTGGTATCAACAAATTGTCAACTATGTCTTTTTCTGTGGAAGAGAAATTTTCTTCAACTGGAATTGCTGAGATTTATTTTGAAAAATGATATTCGATGTCTTAAAACTCTTCATAATTAACAATCATTATTGTTATTAACAATTTGAACAAGAAATACTTAATTTTGCTATTTTACTCAAAGACAGATTGTTCATTTCTCACTAAACTTTATTTGCATCGTTTAAAAATCAAATTCCAATTTTAATAATCAAATATTTCAATTGTTGATAACAAATTTTATACACAATTTACCTATTTCGGGCTTTTTCTTACTGAAAAACTTATTTTTACAATTAATATTTCCATAAATCAATTTAATATTTATTTTTGAAGTGATAAAATATATCCGTAAAAAATTGCGACTGTTATTGACAAATTTATACGCAAACACCCATGTTAGGCATTTTTGTGTAGAATTTTTTTTGGTTTTTCTCTATAATATTTTACATTTCATCCCTTATAATAGAAAACATTATATAATTATATTTAATCATTTTGCAACAAATAAATCAACAATAAAGAATTATTATTGGTATTTTTATTGTTTTTTAGTGTAAATAATTTCCAAATTCAAACCCCGTACTTTGAAAGGCATTTTTTCTCCTCTCATTCTCAGTATGAGCAGAATAAACTTTTAATTTTCAAATCAATCAATATTATAAACAATAAATAATTGCAATCGTTTCTGATTGTCTGATATATTAATTAATTAAATCATTTATAGCCATTAAATATAAGCACCAGAACTTGGTTTTGATAAACTGGGGGATAAAAATTAACGCATTTTCTGAAAAGGCTTGAATTCGGAAACTATTTACACTAAAAAATAATAAAAATACTAACAATAATTCATTATGATTGATTTATTTGTTGCGAAATGATTCAATATAGTTATATTATGTTTTCTATTATAAAGGATAAAGAAAAAGCCCAAAATAGGTATTTTTCAATAGAATTCGTGACATAAATTTAAATATTTAATTATTAAAATCGAAAATCACTGTTTAAATGATGCTACTAAGGTTTAGTGAGGAATGAAAAATCAGTTATTGAGTAAAATATCAGAATTGAGTATTTGTTGTTAAAATTGTCGATATAGCGAATAGCGATTCCAGTTGAAAAAAAATTCTTTGCCGCAAAAAACAACATAGTTGACAATTCTTTGATACCAATTGTTCATACAAGTTAACTTCAACATTTAATGAATTAAAAATGTTTTCTAAGTATATTTACATTAAATATGATACACAGCGTTTTAATTATTTAAAAGAAAAGATTGAAAATAGTCTGCGACAATTTTCTTAGCAATTTAATGCTGATCATTTCTGAAAAAAAATTTCAGATCCGATCAGAATTGCGATATGTGCACTATTTTAAATAGTAAATTTCCGATTCAGCCCACTGTGCGGTGCAAGATGAAAGAGGACGAACTTACGGGAAGTGCTATAGTGCCGTCCTGCTTCCACTTACGATTCCTTATGGCTAGTTGCTGAAACTTCTTCCGCTCGAGATGCGATTGCCCCTTGCAAGAGCGACAAATTTACGCCTATGACATAGAAAAAATTTGGGATGGTTTATGGAGAGCTTATGCCGCTACCGAAAAACTGTCCTTTGTAAAAACCATTAGGATCCATTTCACTTGAACCAAAAAAAGAAACTTTAATAATAAACAAAGAATAAGTGATAGAAATTTTTAAATAAAGCCATTTTATTATTTAATTTTTGGGAAGATTATCCAGCTTTATGACAAGTCTCTGCGATTATTAGAAGTTGAAAACGGGACTTTGCTTATTATTGTTCACAGCAGAAACAGTTATTACTTCATCTAAAAATAGCTAATGCCAATTTTTTAATAAAGCTCGTCGCTATGGGTGCACAAATTTTCGGGAGATTTGATTAAAAATCACTAAAGGTATATCACGTTGAAATACGTGCATTCAAAAATGAGCATTTACTTGTTAAATATAAACATTTGAATAAAATTTTCTGTGTGAAAGTTGAAGTAGACTCGAATAGGAGTATCTTTTATTTCTTGCAATTTTTTGATAAAATTGCTTGCCATAAAGAAAAACAGCTTTCTATTCTAGCTCTGAATCTTTTTATTTCTTTGAACGATGTTTTCTCGAAATTGATCACTTTTATCAGAAAATTTTATCTCTGAAAAAAGATGCTTTTCTGGGAGAAGTCAACTTTTGTAGGAAGCTTTTTGCTGTGGAATCAACATTTCAACCAAAATTAACACAATTTGATTTTTCCTCATTTTTCAACGTAATTGTTAATTTTTTATGTTAACAATTGACTGAATCGAAAAATTATACAGGAAATTTTTCTTCGTAAATCGGTTTCCTATCCGATACTATGTTAGATTTTTGAAAAATCCTGAAAATATAAGAGGACTATTACATCAATTAAGAAAATAATAAATAAAACGTGAATATCACCAAACTGACTCATTTTTCGGAGGAGGGGGGCTACTTTTTCGTAATCAGCACAATATTTCACGTAATATTCAGCAAGAAGAATCTGACGGTCCTAGAACGGAACACGGAATCACAGGTAGCTCCTAGAGTGGTGGAGTGCGCTTGACGTACGAGAGGTATATTTCCAGAATCTAGAACGTTGAAAGCAACGAATGCACCGAGATTTAACTCGGTGAAGGTGCCCGGATTTGCGGTGTGTACTCCCTTAAGAATAAACACGGGTGCAGCACAATGGTCTTTTTAGTCTGAGCGTTCAAATTCAGGTGTTCAAACTTATTTATGTTACAGATTACGGATAATAAATATTTCCCGGAAGTTTTTTTTTATAATCACATTTCATCGTTTCTGGCAATTTTTTTCCTAATAAATATGGGTGTTTGGAATCTCTTTCTATTTTTTTTAGAGCTTCATAGCCTCAGGCTGAAACCCTTACATTTTCATTCAGGTGTCCATCCGTCCATCGTACTTTTTTCCTTGGGATCCCCTATCCCTCGAACACCTCATATCCCATGGGATAGCGGTTATACAGAACCCCCCCCCCCATCCCCAACCCTCGGAACCACGGTTATCCGACGGGACTCCACCTACCCCACGAAACTTTACTCATCACACGGCATCCCATCAACCTATCCCTCAAAATCCCCCTTATCCCACGGGATCCCACCTATCTCTCGGGCCCCCTTATATCATGAGAACCCTATCCCTCGCGAACCCACTTCCCTCAGAACTCCACCTATCCAATG
This sequence comes from Melikaiella ostensackeni, assembly GCA_032362435.1. Taxonomy (NCBI): domain Eukaryota; kingdom Metazoa; phylum Arthropoda; class Insecta; order Hymenoptera; family Cynipidae; genus Melikaiella; species Melikaiella ostensackeni. The sequence continues at coordinate 4,354 of JAUMHM010043944.1, forward strand.
GGTCTCCACTCAACACACTAGACTCAAGATTCACCTTATCCCATGGGACCTCATCTATCCCATGGGATCCTATCTATCCACCAGGACCCTTCTTATCCCACGGGATCCAACCTATCCTTGAAACGACAGATATCCCTCGGGATTTTAAATACTATTTCGTAAAATTTTGATGTTATGTCGTTGCCACTTATGAAATAATCAATTATCATACATAATAATATTAATGTTTTTTCTTTATTAAATAGGCTACGGAATACTTTTTTTAGGCACATGTCACCTACTTTAAGTTTTTTCATACTTGTCAGCGGTTCACTATCGCAAATCTTGATATTACTAAAATTTCGCTTGAAATTCATTTCAAAAATTTAATTCATACTGAAAGCACCCACGGTAAAAACTTGGTAGCTGTTTCAAAGTGAACAAATATTCTGTTTCACTTAAAAAATTCCAGGAATAATGTATTATCAAACAAATTATTCAACTGATTATTGATTAGACATTTCCGTCTCAAAGACAGCATTATGCGTCGTCATGCAAAAAATTGAATAAAATTAATTTTCGCGTTGAAGAGGGTCACAAAGAAATCTTAATCACAGAAGAGTAAAATCGCTGACGCCATTCCTCGTTCACCGGATCGTTTTTCACAATTTCTCACTGATTCTCCACCCCTTAAACGGTCGTCGCTCACTTTTTATGCTAGCGTATAACAATAATGTACTTCTTTCTCGTCCGTAATCGACCAAGTAATCGCAACAGCCTATCAACCTATCTTGAGTAGTAAGTTCGTAGTCTCACCCAAACGGTGAATGAGTCACAGAGCCTATGGCGTGACGAAGTATTATTTTTATGGCACTTTCGCGTGGCCAATATGATTCACGGCTTGATGAACCCACCACCGTCGCATCATCCCAGATCCCTAGTAAAGAAAGTCACCCTGGGCGAGGAGAATTGCCTAATCAGCATTCAGATTTAAAGGGTAGCGGATCGACCATATAAATCCACATATCATATCTGGGAAAATAAATCATTTTGTAAAATAGTAATTTCTTTTTTTGAAAATCATTTACGTTTTCGTAAAATTAATGAAGATGAAGTATAAAAGATATTTTCAAACAAAAAAAGAAATATTGAGTATATTTGTTTTTAGATATTACTTCCTATATGAAAAGGCCTCGAATCATAACATTTATTTTTTTTTACTTAAAAATATCAAATCCAGTTACTCAGGAAAGATCACGAAAACAACAAAGTATGACTTTTGTTGCAAATCATTTTTAAGTAGAAGAATTTTATTTCCCTCACATCAAAATGAAAGGAAAAACAATAAATTTCCATAGTAACACAATTGTATTTTCTGAAGAGATTTTAACTTCACGAAGATCATTCTTATTTTAGGGTGTTCATATACTGAAATCGGAATGAAAACTACATTTTGTTTTTTTCTGTGATAGTCCCACACGAAAAAGGAATTAGCATTGAATCAAGAAAACGCGTTTTCTTATCCCTATTTAAAATTATCATTTACCTGATTCAAGAACATATACTTGGAATCAAGTAAATGTCAATTTTAAATGAGAACAAGAAAACTCAGAGTAAATAAATGATTACCTTTTATTTTTATATCTTTAACAATCTGCATAATTAGACAATATATATTCATATATTTACAAAAAATGTAAATTACATCAGGATGCGTCAGTAATCATTACACTTAACAAGTATAGTTGAATGAATAATAACAAAATTTGTCCGCAGTAATAATTATATCATTCATAATAATCGACCCATTCTATTTTTCAATAACATGAGGAGTCCGTAACATGCCTGCAACAGGCTGGTCTCTCAACGACAAGGCTCCCCATGGCAGGTCCCCCATAGCATCCCCTCCCACGAAAACTAGTCTTCACCGGTCATGTCTTAGGACTCGCTTGAGGCTTCCCAGGGCATCTCTCCCCAGAAAAGAAAGACCCCCCGAGCAAGCCCTCCCAACAGCCAAGCCTAAGAACGCTCGGGTTCATGTCACCTTGCGCATGACTTTCCAAAGTATAGAAACATTTTCGGATTCAGACTATATCAGGCAGGTCTTCCCACGGGGTGGCAATTTTGAGCGTCACTCCCCAAAGTGAAAAAAAAACGCAAAGTAGCTACCTGGCAATATCGGGCAAGTCTTTCCACAGGGTGGCAGTTTCGGGCATCACTCTCCAAACTTAAAAAACGCTAAATAGCTGCCTAGCTATATCGGGCAAGTCTGTCCACGGAGTGGAAATTTTGGGCATCACTTCCCAAATTGAAAAAACGCTAAGTAGCAGCCTGGCAATGTCGGGCAAGTATTCCCATGGGGTGGCAGTTCCAGACATCACTCCCCAAACTTAAAAAACGCTAAGTAGCTGCCTGGCAATATCGGTCAGGCCTTCCCACGGGGCGGCAGTTTCGGGCATCACTCCCCAAAGTGAAAAAACACTAACTAGCTGCCTAGCAATATCGGGCAAGTCTGTCCACGGGGTGGAAATTTTGGGCATCACTCTCCAAACTTAAAAAAACGCTAAGTAGCTGACCACCACAGGGTCCCCTTGGGAGCGAATATATATATATATATGAATAAATCATATAATAATTTCTTTCTCGTAGAAAATATATCCTAATTCTTGTCTCAAATTTTTCCGATTTTTGGAGAATCCACTAAACTTCAGAAAATCCCCATATTGTATGTAGTTTATTTATTTCCAAAACTTTTGGAAAATTTCCCCAAATTTATCAGAAAAATTTCCAACATTTGAGAAAAATCGCAATGTGAATGTGAGAAATTCCCTGAATTTTATGGAAATCACTAAGTCCCCCAACTTTTGGAGAATATTTATTTTATTATCTATTATTATTATATTATTATTATTTAATATTTATTTTATTTATTTTCAACATAAAATGTGAAATTTTCCTCAAAAAAGAGCGGGGAAAATTCCTCAAATTTTTTTAAGCATATCATATTTTGAAAATCAAGTGAAAAATAATTCAAGGTATATTATAATAAATACGAAGTTTAATGTAATTCACCAAAACGTCCACCCTCCATGCTTTATCTATACTCCATCGAAAGGACTGACGTTTTAGCGACTGCCATATGGGATCCTACTCTCCTCGTACTAATTAAGCTTGAACCATCCGATCCTCACGAAAAGCATTTAGTTCCCACAGAATTTAATTAAATATAGAAATTTAACGCTCTGAACTGTCGTATCATTGTAAACACACCTTTAGAGCCTTTGAATACCTGTTGAAAGAGGGTTCCAGATGCAAGGAATATTAGTTATTGGGTTAAGTATTGATTGAGTAGATTAGGTTTTATTGGGTTAAGTATTGATTGAGTAGATTAGGTTATGAATAATTCATCTTCTCAGTTATTCTACAAGCCTGACTTGGTTTCACACTCAAAATGATTTTTATGTGCCAGAGTGAAATCCTATCATTTGCAGGAATATGACACTTATTCCAAGTGGTACCAAAGGTATATTTTTATACAATTCAATTCAATCAATCTTTCAATTTTTCGATCAGTTCTTTGAGATCTTAATCTCTTTCTGAAACTCTCAACAATTCTTATTATGTTTCAGATTAAGGAAAAAGTTTTTGAATACTACGAGCATCTGTTTTTCAATTTTCAAATTTCAAATTTTCCGAATTAATTGTGTGAAGGAAAAGTCTGTATCCCGTTATATTCAACGATATATGGATCAACAAGGTCTATCCCATTCCATTCCAACCATTCGAGGGGTAAGACTTCATTTTTCTATCCCATTCTTTTTCCCAATTATTATATCCACTTTTAACCTATTCTCTTTTTAACCTCTCCAGGGTGAACCGTCCTACCTTCTGTAACTTAAGTAATTTGATTAACTTCGAGAACTTTCAAAAAATATCAGAAACATGTGGATGAAAAATAATTAACATTTATAGAATCTCCAATTATTAATTATCAATGGACACTTATGATGTTTGCCAAATACTTGATATATTATAAAAATAAAATACTAAGTTCGTTGCACCACATTTGAGCAGGAAATTATAAAAAATTTCGGCTTTACGGTTTCAAATTACAACTGAAGAATTCGTTTGAAGGCAATCGACAACACGCAGTCTCGTAGAATAGATCGTTCTTCTAAAAAGGACATTTAAAGATTCTGTCAGTTTCTTTTTTCACGCGCTTATTTCTCAATACATTTCAGTGTTTTTGAATATTTTTATGTGCAGTGGGTATTTCTCCAACTGGAAACGCAACTTACGATGAATATTTTACTTGTAGCATTTTATCTTGTGCAAACATAAATTTTTCAAGGTCCTAGACTTAGAAAAGGACAGGTTTCCCAAATTTACGCAGGAAATTATAAAAAATTTCTGTTTTACGGTTTCAAATTATAACTGGAGAACTCGTTCATGTACAAATTACGAAATTTGTTTTCGATTTCAAATGAAGAAGGAAATTTATTTACTCAAGGCTCTATCGGCTTTAAGGAAAACATTCTCATAATAGTATTTGCGCTTCGCGCTCGATTTTCTGCATACATTTCTATACTTTTCTAATAAATTATATAATTATAATAATTTTTTCTTCAAATACTTAAGAGGGGAAAAAAGACTTTTAAAAAATCCTAAATTAAATTTTTCCGCCAAAAAGCGTGAGATAAAACAAATATTATAAAGAAAAATTATTGGCCTCAAGAATATCTACAAATTTTCCGAAATCGATTAATTTTTTCAAAATCTATCGAGCTAACAGATAGGTGGCAGACAGACACATTCGAAAAAACTTGTTTTTCGGCTTCAGGGAGTCTTAAAATGTGGACATTAGACAAAAGCGGGGGAGGGAGAAGGGGTAAAATTTTACACAAATCTAATATCTTCTCTGATGAAAATGTAAAAAAATATCGATTATTGCAAACAACATAGATACAATTTCTAGCCTATACAGTATACAAAATATCGCTTAATCCCTTTTCGAGTATGTACTTTTTGATTTAATTAAAAATTAATTATATAATAAATTCTATGAAACGGCCCAGGGTAGCTTATTCAGATATTCCAAAATAAAGTACAAATTTTATCAATAACACGATTCAATCATTTATTCCTTATTTTGCATCAATCTTCATTCGCAGCTACCCTAAGAAGTGTATTATTTCAATAAATGTATATTATAGTTAGTCCTAATATGCATTCATATTGAAATATATGTATTTATATTATTTAGTACTCTGTAATTGGAAGAAAAAAGTCAATGCACAATTTTAAAGAAATAATACTTTACTCAGGGCATTCGCTATCCACCACCTGCGACCCGTCCAGTAACTGACGTTCGCCCTGGGTAAATTTGTTTTGAATTGACTTCGAGATATAGTAAATTTTTAATTATTTCTTATTAAATTCATTTTTTTCATGGTGGGAACGTTTTACATTTCAGAGGTGAATTCAAGCAAGTTTATTAATCATGCTTAAGCAATCAAAATGAAAAATAACGTTTAGATGTAAATTGTCAATCATATAATTAGAAAAAACTAAATAAGGTAAATTCACATGCTTAAATACCTCAAATCACATTTCAAAATACATCGCTTAAGAGCCATTATATGTAGGGTCCCATTTAAACTTTGAATTAGATTCAAATACTTTGAATCTCATACAAAGTTATGTGGCTTAAAAACCTGTATGCAATGTGGCTTAAGAGCCGTTATATGTAGGGTCCGATTTACACTTAAAATGAGATTCAAACTTGAATATTAAAATCATATTTTATTCCAAATAACGAATTAAGGTAAGTTTAATATTTGAGGAAAATATAAAGAAAGACCTCAACATTCATGTAGCATTAATTGCTATTAAATACTGCCTAATACTAATGAAATTAATGATTACATTTCATTTAATATAACTTGAATCTCCCTAGAAGTTATGTGGCTTGAGAACCTTTATATATAGGGTCCAATTCACACTTCGAATTATATTTAAATACTCTAAGTCTCATACAAAGTTACGTGGCTTAAAAGCCTGTATGCAATGTGGCTTAAGAGTCGTTATATGTAGGGTCCGATTTACACTTAAAATGAGATTAAAACTGGAATATTAAAATCATATTTTATTCCAAATAAAGAATTAAGGTAAGTTTAATATTTGAAGAAAATATAAAGAAAGTCCTCAACATTCATGTAGCATTAATTCCTATTAAATACTGCCTAATACTGATGAAATTAATGATTACATTTCATTTAATATAACTTGAATCTCTCTAGAAGTTATGTGGCTTGAGAACCTTTATATATAGGGTCCAATTTACGCTTCGAATTATATTTAAGTACTTTGAATCTCATACAAAATTACGTGGCTTAAAAGCCTGTATGTAATGTGGCTTAAGAGCCTTTATACGTAGGGTCCGATTCACACTTAAAATGAGATTCAAAATTGAATATTAAAATCATATTTTATTTAAAAAAACGAATTAAGAAAAATGTAATAGTTAAGGGAAATATAAAGAAAGTTTTTAACATTTATTTAGCATCAATTGCTATTAAATACTGATTAATATTAATGAAATCAGTGATTCCTTTCATTTAGAATAACTTGAATCTCATTGGAAGTTACGTGGCTCAAGAGCCTTTGTATGTACATAGGGTCCGATTTACCTTTTTAAAGGCGATTTAAAGTAAAGTTATTAATCATATTTAAGAATGAACAAAACGAATTTCAGATGTAAATATGTCGATTTTGTGAACACAAATATTTCATTTATTAAAAATTATAAGCTAGAATACTTTAAATCATATTTAAAAATACGTGGTTTAAGAGCCTATCTTCCAATGTAATTTACATTTGTGGAAGTCGTTCGATTTTGTTTTTAGAAAGCATTCTTGCAATACAAGTTCTGAAATTAGATTCATCATAAAATATTTCCTCAGACTTATCACCAAAACATACACAGTAAATCTCAGATATATTTTTCACCTGAAGTTGGATAAAAACGTTGCAAATAATTAACAACTACAATTATCCGACGTCGGATAAATTTTATCTGGAGGCGGATACACAACCACACTCACGACTTCATATGTAGTTGTCAATTGTTTGTAGCATTTTTATCCAACTTCAGATAAAAAATATCTCTGGAATTTACTGTGTATTGAAATAACAAATGACATAGCAAATAGACCGCAATCTATCAAATTTTTCTGCTCATGTACTGATTAAAATTTCACTTTTGGATTCCATGGATATAGTTTCTTTGAATACTATTTATGCTGAGAAGTTAATTTTCTTTTCGAACATATCCAGTGACCTACAACATTTCCTAGACTGCGATTATATAAAATTTGAAAATTAGGCTTTCTTATTGGAATTTCTTTTATGCGATGAAGAAATTGCAGAAATAGAACGTCTTGATGTTGAAAATTGAATTGTGAGTTAATTATTTCACCATATGTATTGATATGCTTATCTTGTAAATATGTTCCTGACCTTAAAATCTTCTCTATAATATTGAGTGTATGATCTGGAATGCTTAAAAGATACCTTGAATCTTCTTCAGTATCAAATGAATCGCTAAATGCAGAAAGGGAACTACTGACATTTTTTACCAAAATGAATTAATAATGTATTCATATAGATTCGAGTATGTTCTTTTTAATGGGTGCACTAAGAGAATGACGCGAACATTATTTGTTTTAATATTTATAAATTTAAAAGTTTCCATTAAGTGCAAAAAGGGAACATTCTCAGCAGTAGAACCCTTCCTGCACTTTATCGAATATTTTTTTAATAAATATATGTAAAATCTATTTTTCTGTGTAAAATATTATCTGCGGAGTAACCAAGAGGATCGAGTGCACTGAAATTAGTTCAATAAACCTTTTATTTCATTAGCGCTATATTCATGTCCTATTCAGTTCCGTCATATAAACCTACAGGTTTTATAATATTTCCTAATCGTATTATTCAAAGTAATATGCATTAAAAATTATGTCGAGCGATTCAGAAGATAGTATTGTAAAATCAGAGGGTTCATCATCAGAATCGGTGTCTGAACCGGAACCTCCTAAGAGAAAAAGAAGAGTTCGTAATGAAATACATAACAGGAGAAATGTTATTAGAAATGCAAAGTTTGGAGGAGGAAAGTACTTGAATTGGAAAGGAAATGTATTTGAAAAACGAAGAACTGGTGATCCTCGCAAGTAAATTTCAACAATAGCATAAATTATAATTTGTTTAGGATAATTGCTATCTTTCATTGTTTTGAGTAATCTATATTTTTTTGATGAATAAGGAAATATGCAAATAGAAATTCATAAAAATGTTTTAAAAAATTTAGATGCAAAAAACAGTGCTTTAAGCATTTTGGTGGAATTGATCAAGCTACTGTATTATCCACCTTTAACAGTGTTCGTAATAAAAATGAGCAAGGTGTCTTTCTACAAGGTTTATTTCATTAAATGATCCGAAACGTATTAAAAAAGCACGAAATAAAAGTCCGAAGTTAAGTACTTATACCTATTTTGTGATGAATCGTGGGAAAAGAATTCACGTTTGTCACTCTGCTTTTTTGAGTTTGCACGGTGTCAAAAAAAGGAGAGTTTATTGAATATGCAATCTTTTATCACGAGACGAAGTACCTTGTGATAAAAGAGGTGAATCTAAAAGTGGCAATGCAATAAGTCTAGAAACGTGTGAATTAATAAAGGAGCATATAGAACAATTTCCAGTGAAAGTCGCACATTACAGCCGTAAAGAGTTTATGTATTCAGATGCAAGATGAAATACTACTTTAATGTACAAACTATTCAAAAAACGTAGATATAATATTAGTTATGCAGAAAAACAACGTATTGCTACCGAACTTAGAGTACACAAACACGTAGCAAAAAAGTTGTATACTAAAATAGAGTCTGTTCGAAACCTGTGCAAAATGCGAAACGATGTTGCTGGAATCTGTTTAGATTACATGGTCAATATACCCACCACATATAATACCATTGAATATACTATAATATATATAATACCATTAAATATACCATTGCCACATATTCTAGTGCAAGATATATTCTACTATAGACAGTTATGGGTAAATACTTTCAGTATTCATAATGTAAGTGGAAACAGCAAAACTTTACGTTCATCATGAAGGTGTAGCGAAAAAATCACCAAATAAAATATGTAGTTCTCCACTTGATTATATCGAATCCCACATTGGCCCTGAGGTAGAAGAATTGCACATTTTCAGTGACAATTGTGCTGACCAAAATTGAAACCATACAGTTGTTCGCTTTCTAATGGCCTTACTATAGTAGATATAAAGCGCTTCAAAAAAAATTTCATCATTTTCCAATTCGTGGTCACTCATTCCTTCCTTGCAATAGAGACTTTCCTCTTATTAAGCGACAAGTGAAGAAACATGACCGTGTGTATGTTCCACAAGATTTTATTGTGATCGCTAAAAGAGCTGCAGAGAAATTCGAAGTTACAAAGGTTGAAGGTTCAGATATAGTAGATTATAAAAATTGGTGGACAAATTTCTATTAAAAAAAGCTATTAGCAAAGAAACGGCTGGAAAATGATTTCAAAAATGCGAGAAGCAAGATTTTACAATTTCTAAACTTTTTCAATTTGAATATGATAGCAACAGTTCTGGGGAAATCATTACGCGCCTTTCTATTGATGACACAGGGAAACACACCTTTATCTTGAAAAAGAAGAATATTTCAGTCTTTATTACTACACAAGAAACTTATATAGATAAAATACCTATTAACGGAAAGAAAATCAAAGATGTGAATAAAGTTAGACAATATATTTCCGATGAATATGATTACTTTTATGAAGAACTGCTTGAATGGCTTACGACAGAAGCAGTAGAGGATGTTTCTTATGAATAGTTTAATATTAAAGCCAATATTAGTCAAGAACACAATATTTTATCGAATAAGCTCGATTAAATTCTGTTTATTATGATTACTAAAATTATTAAAATGTTTATAAATAACAAAATTGCCATTCTTTAAATGTAATAAACAAATTTTTTATTTATATAACGTGTTTTTTCGGATTTTATTGCTATTAAGTACAAAAAGGGGCTTACTTCATGTACCTTATTTGAGTATTGCTGAGAAACCAGTGTGAAAATGTCATCCTAGACAACTTCATATGATAGTCTGTTGTCTCCTCTACGAGTTAAGAACACAGAATTCGCATATATTATTATTTCTAATTAACTACACTGTTTTAATTGATTATCTCAAAATCAATATTTTGAAGTAGCTCCCTTTTTGCACTTAGCGATTCAATTATACTAATAACGTCATTAGCATGTTGGTTATTTTTGTTCAAATCTTTACATTCTAGAGAAAAATTCAATTTTTCAAATTCCTGAGATAACTTTAAATCGATGTCAATTATTTCTGTAGGTTCAGAAATAGTAAATGAGTAAAATGACTGCAGCAAAAATTTGTTGTCATTAGTAAGCTGAAGAGCTTTATTAATGTCTGAAAAACAAATTTCATTGTCTGAAGTTATATACTCCTCACAAGTAATTTCGATAAATATCGGTTTTTGATCCGCAGAATATGTTTCGTATGTTCCATAGAAACAATTTGCTATATTTGTGTATATTGTGTATATTTGTGGATGAGTATAGCGGCTTTGCAAAGCCCTTCGCCTGGGGTGATTGCTAGAGAGATTGATCAGCGACCCGTGTCAGAGCGGTATTGTGGGTTGAATGTGTCACTTGAATGAACAACATGCGACTGCTGGATTGATTTAAAACCCATACCTTCTCCTACACATCTCTCAATTACCCATACTATATGAAGTCCTTGATCCCCGATAGTATAATGAGGCTAGAATCAAAAGAGTTACGCTTATCTCAAAGGGATTTGGCTTAATAGTATTATTATTATTATTATATTTAACTTTGTCTGGGAAACCCCGGTGCGTCATCATCAGCCACGGACTAAGTCAAGTGCCTGATGAGTTAAAGATATTAAAAATTTAATTA
>JAUMHM010043983.1:5215-15378 GCA_032362435.1 Melikaiella ostensackeni
CTCGTGTCATAAATACGTGTACAGTGTATTTTTTTCCTTGTGATATAAATAAACTCATAGTTCCATTTTTATATGCTGTTTCGTGTACGCATCATAAAAATTTGGAATCAAACCTTGATAATATGTTCTTGACATATATTTTTTTCCAGATTATTTTCGTATATATACATGACAATTTCAGCGACCATTCATATTGTCTGAATATTCAGATTCGGAAAGGTTGTGATCATCTTTATCAATTCTTCAAAATGAGGGGAAACGTAATATTCTTGTTCCTATTAGGTAAGCGCTCTTCATCAAATACACAAGTAAATAAATAATTTTGTTTCATAGTTCAGATTTAATTGAAAAATTCTTATTTTCAAAATATCTGATATTTGTCAAAAAATTGACTTAAGTAAATAATTTTGACATCTTCTATTTTCAAAGCTGCTGCAATTTTATTGGCCTTCGCAATTCCTGCTACTGTTTCGGTGAGTTCAACTTTAATCATTTTTAAAATCATAATTAGTCATAACGATCTAGAAAACAGATAAGTACTTCGCTATAGTTGTCTTCTTTTGTAATAAATTGCTAATAAGAGTAAAAAATAACATCCTGCTCAGTGATAAATTGTAAAATTATCAAATAATCGAAATCTACATGATTCATGCTAACATATATACATCTTATTTATTACATGATACTCCTGTCCTTCCTGACAACAATCAGCTTGATGATGCGGACAGAAAACAGTGCACCCTTCTCTGCGGTGTGAGCATACAGAATTTTCGTTTTCTTTTCTTCGCATATTAAAACGTTGATTCTTACAGAAAACATGTAAATCATAAAAAAAAATTATATGCTTTCAGATGCAAGGAAACCCAACTTTTTGTGGTAAAAAAACTCGTTGCACATATGGTTGCCAAACAGGTTGCGAATTAAGTAAGTTTAAAGGAAATTTGGTTTTCTTGAAGCTAATAATAACAATTTTTAAATGAAAAATTACCTGTTTATCCAATAAGTTAATAAGATAAAATCTTTGATAAACAGAAAATAACATAGTCAGCACTTTTAATTTTTGTATGTCCTTCTGTGTGCATAGTATTATATCTATTCAATAAGTAAGAAATTATTATCACATGGTAGTACAAGAAATGTGCTTTACTTTTCCCTATAATTATCTAAGATAATAATAAATATTAACTATAATTTCAGGTTCAACTCCTGGTCTAGTAGTCCCGGGATCTTGCCCAAGGCCTGATCCACCAGGCGTTGATTGTTCTAAATACTCTAGTCCTAGTGGTTGATCATTGTTACATGAAGCTTCTCTCCGCTTTTTTAGAATTTAGGTTTTGAAAACAGATTTTTCTTGAGTGCATTGATTATATTTTAAGGAAATTTCTAATATCTTATATTCGCCAAGTTTTATTTCAAGCGGACAATATTAAGGATGTATACTATACGACTTCATAAAGCATTTTAGAAGATGCTCAGTTTTGAAGTGGGCTGTACGTAGTGAATATCCTTAACATGTTATGAGTCCAATTTTCGTATTATATAGCTTTATTTGTTAATTGGTCAACCATGTACGAAGATATTGCAAAAGTAAAAAATTTCAATAATGTGAATTACTACTGGGATAATGAAATTTTCTTCAAGTTCCTTATCCCATTTTAAGGAGAGTCGAGCGTAACCACTTAGTCAGGCTTTGGAATCTGATTTTAAAATATTCAAGAAATGCTTAAAACTTTTTCTGAGGAAATTCCAGACCCTGACTTTATAACGGCATTAATTTACGAGAATTTCCATTTTTTGAGTAATGAGTTTAGTTTTGAGTATTCTATCATCACGTCAAAAACGACAGTTCAATTTTGCTTAAATCCCTGAATTCTGTATAAACTAATTCAAAGTTCTGAAATTTCATGTTTGTCGTATGATAAGTAATTAGATTAACATCATTTCAAAATGTAATATTGATCCTTCCTTCGGAATTTTCGGAGAGAATCAGATGCCCATGTCGGAAAATTTTGGAGAGAACTGGAATAAACAACTGAAAAGCTTTGGAACACTGGTGTCCAATTTGAGCATATCGTATTAGTAAAAATCATTAATAAAAGTGTGTTTTTCAGCTTTTTATTTCAATAAATGAAGTGTATCTTATAAGAAAATCATAAGTATATTATATTTAGGGTCCTATCTCTTTTTAAGAAATCGAAAGTTATGAAGTTCATCTTATTTTTGAAAATTAGGATGTTTCCTTACGAGACAAAGAAGTCTTTTATGTTTTTCACCATTCAACAAAATTACAGGATACATGTATTATTAATTTCTTGGGATTGAATAAAAAGGTCTTATAGGGGCTGAGATTGAAAAATCACTATAAAATCATATTGGCTGAGGGATTTTCATTCCAGAAGTAAATATTGATTAAATCGTATACATACATCAGTACTAGGTACAAACACACATTGTTGTTTTGCTACATTTGAATCACCTTTGAAACTTGAATTGTCATGCTGATGCAGATTTGCATTTGATTCTTTCGATATATTTATGCATAGATTGTTGAATTAAACGCAGTGATCCCCCTTCCCTTTTCGAGCTTGACCAATCAATCTTCGAAGATTTTCAATATTCGTCCTAAAAAGTTGGACGACTAGCGAATGGAAGAACCGATGTTAGCAATTATTATTGCTTTGTTTTGTAAAAATGAATATTGATAAGGTTAAAAACTATTTATGGAATTTTCATCTTCTGTTGCGAGTTCCTATCACAAACATGCGTATAAAACCTTGAAAATATGCTAGTCAGGCATACATATCCATTTTGCGGCTTATATATGCATCATTTTCACATAGTTTAAGATTTCGAGTAAGGTAGACATTTTTTATATTATTTTCAAACATCGATGATTGATGGGAATGATATGGTCCGAGAGGGCCACTTTTTAGACCAAGTAACAGTAGTGTGATTAAAAATAATTGCCGAAGGTTCCTGAATTCATAGTATTTATAGATATTATGGGGCACACGACTTATATGCGCGCATATTTCAAATAATAATGCTTGATTTTGAGTTATTTCAAGTAGTTTTATGCAAATAATGAATATGTTATTCAAGATAAAATTTTTTAAATATATACATACATATATATATACATATACACACACACACACACACACACACACACACACACACACACACACACACACACACATAATCCTTATTTGGTACTGAAGAAGTTTGATTTAGAACGAATGGTCGATCTTTTAAACAAAGAGGATAAAAATTCAACTAAGAAAAGTTTTATATTCAACCAAATAGTTATATTTTCAAGCCTAAAAGACAAATTTTTTCGATGACAGTTGAATTTCCAACAAAAAAGTTCATTTCCAACCAAGAAAGATGACTTTTCTGCCATAAATGATGAACATTCAATCCAAAAGGATGAATTTTGAACAAAACCGTTGAGTCTCCAACCAAAAAGATGATTTTGACAAAATAGTTGAATTTTTAAGCAAATAGCTAAATTTATGACCTACAAAGATGAATTTTAAACCAACAAGAATTATTTTCACCTGCATAGTTGAATTTTCAACTAAAAAAATAAGTTTTTAACCAAAAATGAAATCTTCAAATTTACAGTTTGAAAAATTAAGTTTAAACGAAAAAAAACGAATTTTCTACCAGTTGAATTCAGCCAAAGAAGACGAATTTTTGTCAAAATTGTTGAATCCTCAATCAAAAAGGGGAATTTTCGAGAAACAAGATTAATTTTCTACCCAAAAAGATAAACTTTCAACAAAATACATAAATTTCCTACCAAGTGGTTGAATTTTCAACTTATGAAAGATAAATTTTCAACTAAAAATGGAATAAATAATAGAATTTTTCCAGCTAGTAAAAATTAATTTGTAACGAAATAAAAAACGAATATTTAATAATATAACAGTTGACATTTCAATCAAAAACAATAACCTTTAACCGAAAATAGTTGGATTTTCTTACATTTACATTTACATGCAAGATTTTTAAAAATAGAAAAAACAAAACAAAAAATTCGTTGAAAAAATTCCCAATTTCTATAGTAGTCGTGAGTTTGATAATCTTTTAAATTGCTGCATTTGAGTTCTGTACATCTTTCGGATAATACCTAGTATACAATAGACATTGACTGATCTAAATATTATTTAATCAATTCAACAAATCGAATCACTGAGCTAACAAGATATTCCTGCTGCTCTTGAAACCAGATTAAAGAAAACTAGGCTTAGAGTTTCAGAGAAATTGGTCCGTTGAGTTGAGTATCTATCACATTCACTTTAAGAAATATTCATTAGTATTAAATTAATACCTCTTGATGGAATATCTTCTTTGAATCAAAGCCCGAGGTATTTATATTCGAACAATATTTATTTGAATTATATAAAATAATTTCTTGGTACAAAGAAATGTATTTCTTCGGCGACATTTCATTGAATCTAGAAAATTTTGTTTAATGTAACGAGAGATGTTTCCTAATTCCTTCCGGCCACATAAAAAGTTTTTGTAATCTTTTTATTATGTTTGCATTTTTCAATATACAAGATTTCAAAAATATGAAACATTTATGAACATGTGTTTTAAAAATTCCTATTCTCTACCATAGTCGTGAGTCTAATAATCTTCAAAATTGTTGTGAATCCGAACTTCATTTAAAACTGAAAAAAAATTTAATTACCAAGAATTGTGATATTAAAACTTTTTTATGCTCAAACCGAATACTGAGATTACAATTTAAAATCATAAAATTTATGAGTTCCAGCTTAAGAATCGCTTAGCTTTTCTTCTACAGTAAAATATTGTTCATATTTGAAAAACTTACATTTACAATGAATAACTCAGATATTGGGATGTACATCCGAAAACGTCGGACCTCCGAATTTATCAAAACAACGTTTACTTATATATACTAACGTGTGAAAAAGACTCTAAAGCGAAGGGATATGAGGAGTCGTAGAAACACAAGACGTGTATGAAACGATGTATGGATGTAACGGAAGCAAAAGATGTATGCAAAGATAGGGAAGAATGGAGGACAATTGTTTATAAGCAGGAGAGTGATGCCTGAAGCGAAAGATTTTGGGTTCTAATGGGCGCTCGTGAAGATATCTGCTTAGTGGTTTAGTATTATGGCTTTGTGAAGCTCTTCATCAGGGGTGATTGCTAGAGAGATTGATCAGCCACGCGTTTCGGAGCTATGCTGTGAGACGAGTGTGCCCTTCGAATGAATAACACGCGATGACTTCTAGATCGATCTAAAATCTATCACTTCCCTTACACATCCCGCACTTATCCTTACCATATAAATTTCTTCATCCCCGACAGTAAAACGAGGCTCGAACCGAGCGAGTTACGCGCGCCACAAGATTAAGCGGTGACCGGTGAGGCAATACAACATAATCGTGCTATTGATGTTATTGCGCAACCTGATGATGATCCAGTTCCACCACATCCTCCAGAGACAGATGGCTTGATTCAACCAGAGACAGCAGCAGAGATTCAGCAACCAAGAAGGCGATTAAAATAGACATACTATATGAACAGAGATGTTATGTCCCTTTATTTTGTGGCAATGAATAGTGGGCAAAGTGTGAGAAGAGAACAAAATCGTCTCTTGTTACTTAAGTACCCGCATCTAGCCACAATAATAAATGAACAGAATCTAGCGGACCAAAAGCGCTCAATATCTATCAACAAATTGCTTTTGGCAGTTGAAATAGCTACCATAAAAATGGAAGTAGAACAACAACCTCCTATTGATAAAATCCTCGTAGAATGTGTGGATAATTAAGAGGTAATTGAAGCTGAAGGCATGGGTGCTAGGGATAATGAAGAACAAGTACAGGGTTCACTAGAACCACATCCGGACATTAACGTTTCCGTTGTTGTAAACAGCGAAATCCCAGAAATACTTAAGTACCTTGGAAGAAATTTTGGTCAAGCTCTACTAGAATTCAGGGATGTAGAACCAACACAAAGGCATTCTCTGCCAAAGATGCTCGTTACGAGGAATCTGCATGTGCTAATAGGGCACCTGAACAACAAGGTTTTGCCAATGCATTTGAACGCAGAACTAACTGCGTTACAGGTGTAAACTCTTGTGTATTGTGAGGTTGTGGCAGTCGTTAGAACGCTGGGCTGTAGAACTGGGCCTACAAATGCAGTCTTCGCCTCAGGAAAGGAGCGAAATCCACCATGGAGAATCAGGTTGGATATGGATGTCAGTAGAGTAAGGAGCAAATTGGGTTGATGCTTTGGGGAACGAGAATCAAGTTTTTTGATCATGGGCAACCAAGGATGACTACATTAACTCGCATTACGACGGGTATCTTTCAAAGAGACTCTTTTAGTGCATTATGGTTCTGTTTAGCGATGAATCCATTGAGCAAAACACTAAATAGTATGTCTCATGGGTTCAGAGTACATAATAACGAGGATGGTCATCAACTGACCCTTCTTCTGTCCTTGGATGACTTAAAACTGTACGCTACTTCAAACAAAAAACTACGAGGATCACATCTAGGGAATGGTTCAGGGTGAGTTATATAAATATTTGGGTATTCTTGAGTATAAGGGTATTCAGCATACGATAGTTAAGAAAAGCCTCACGACTGCCTCCACTACAAGACTCAGATTGGTTCTGAAGAATTCTCTCAATTCGGCCATTGAAATCAAAGCTGTTGACACCTATGCAATCCCTATCCTGATGTACTCTTTTGGGCTCATCAAATGATCGAACACCGACCTTGAAGGAGTAAACAGGACCATCCACATTGAAATGACTAAGCGCAGAATGCACCATAGTGATTCGGCAATTGAAAAGGTAGTTCTTCCACGACAAAAAGGGGATCCCGGCATTGTAGACGTGAAGAAACTGTGTATATCGCAAGCTATACAGTTGCGAAAATATTTTAACAGTGGACAAAGAGGCAAACAATATTTGGCTGAAAAATGACGTCCTGTTTCCGAAAACGGAGGGTTTCGTGATAGCGATTCAGGACAGGGATATCGCAAACATGTGTTACATCAAAACGTGGTTGATAGATGCCGATTGTGTGGAGATACCAACGAATCCATTGAGCACATTATTGATGGTTGTCGCGTAATGGCTCAGAGAGAGTATACGCACAGACATAATGATGTAGCGGGCCTTATACATCAACAACTTGCCCTAAACCTAGGACTCTTAGCAGAAGGATGCCATTTTATAGATACATTTCAGTGCCTGATTCAGAAAACGAAGACTATATCTTGTACTGGGATGTAACTATCCAGACGGATCATTATATCGGATCCAATCGACCCGACATTGTCATGCGTGAGAAAAAAAGTGGAAAAGTCTTTATCATCGATATTGCTTGTCTACTTAAACGGAGCTTGCAGGCGACTCATACAACCAAGATCCATAAGTATAGCGAGCTAAGACACGAAGGTAAAGACAATATGGAAGAATGTACCATAGAACATGCATCTATCCATCTTATTGTGATATCGGCGACATGCAATGTGCACGCAAGATGCACTGAACATTTCGAACATCTAGGAGTCAGTAGGGTACTGGCAGCAGCACAAAACGCGATTTTATTGAAGACCTGTCGCATTGTAAGAATTTTCCTAGAACATCAGGAAATAGACGACTGAAACCCTATGGAGTTACAAATGGTAGCTCTAAAAAAGCATCCAGTGACGATTAATGTCACCTTCAACACTCTCAGCCGCTACATAAGGGCAATACCGGTAAACGAAAAACTCCAAACTACACCATACACCTAATTTTGTACCTACTACATCATCGCAAGAGGTTTCGAACATCATATTGGATTCCTAATATCTTCAAGTTATCAGGCACTTGACTAGATCCGTAACTGACGATGGGATACAAGGATCACCGGAGGAAAAAGCAAAAAAAAATAATAAGGGGGCAATGTGTGAGGAGGGAACATGATCGTTTCTTCTTACTTGAGTACCCGCATCTAGCCTTGATAATAAAGAAACAGCATCTAGCGGAACGAAAACGCTTGATATCTATCAACAAATTGCTTTCAGCAGTTGAAATAGCTGCCATCAAAATGGAAGTAGAACAACAGCCTCCTATTGTTGAAATTCCTATGAAATGTGTGGATAATGAAGAGGTGACTGAAGGTAAAGGCACGGGTGCTAGGAATGATGAAGAAAAAGTACAGGGTTCGCTAGAACCACATCCGGACGTTAACGTTCCCGTTGATGTAACCAGCGAAATCCCAGAAAAACTTACGCTCCTTGAAAGGAATTTTGGTCAAGCTCTACTAGAGTTGAGGGATGTAAAACCAGCACAAAGGCATTCTCTACCAAAGATGTTCATTACGAGGAATCTGCATTCGCTGATAGGGCACCTAAAGTATGAGGTTTTGCTAATGTACTTGAACGCAGAACTAATTGCATTACAGACGCAAACTCTTGTGTATTGTGCGGCTGTGACAGTTGTTAGAACATTGGGCCGTAGAACTGGGCCTACAAGTGCAGTCTTTGACTCAGGAAGGGAGTGAGATCCACCATGGTAAATCAGGTTGGATATGGATGTCAGGAAAAGTAAGGAACAAATTGGGTCGATTAACTCAATATGAGAAAGGAAAAAGATCTAGAAAGCTGACATGCCATGTTACTAAAATTATCCACATTCGTAACATCGAGACATTGGCACCAGCTGTATTGAATGAGATTATAGACTACCAACGGCAGAGACTTGATGTTCTTACTGCTAGACTGCGTCGGTACAATAACAGTAGTTCAATAAGGCACCAAATCTAACCTTTCAAGTAGATAAGGGGACGTTCTATCGTGAACTAAGTAAAGAGCAAAATATCCAGCAAGATACTGAAGTTCCTCAATTGATTCGTTCGCTCTTTACCTACGGCGGTAAGAGAGGGAACGGACGAGTGACAGATTTTTGCTCTTTGCTCCTTCCGTGGACATCCCTGATTTAGTTGCAAATTCATGTATGTTGAAAATTCAACTACCTGGTTGAGAGTTGAACTCCTTTGATGAAAATTAATTTTTTTGTTTGAAGATTCATCATTTTAGTTGAAAACTCATCTCTTTCCCTGCCATTTGAACGGCACTAAGACGGCACTGGGCTCTCAGTGCCTTTTAAGGGACTGTTTGTGCCGACTTCAACACTTCAATGGCACTAGGAGTTGAGGGTCATTTAAAGGGCCAGACATTAAAAGGTATCTTCATAGAAGATTTAAGACAGCGTCCTGTCGAATTCTATACATACTAATTATTCGAAAAGCATTTACCTCAACATTTTATAACTTGTATACTACCATTACTGGAAACATTATACTTGAAAGTAAAAATAAAAACCAGGTTTTCTTTTTCTTTCTTCTATTTATAAATTATAGGCTACAGAATTTACAGCATGACTTTATCGAGGGCTAATTTTAATTTAGGTAGCTTTCAACCCATTGAAATTACAAGGAAAAAATAAGTTTTTTGAAGTTTATGGAACTAATTCAAGAGAAGCGGATATGGAAGTCAAGTCGCTCTTATGGTGTTAACCACGACCCTGCCCTGACATACGCTCCCAGGAAGATAGAGTCAATTGTTGAGAACTAGAAGTGCTGAATTCACTGGAAATACAAGTTCAAGCCAATAGTCCCTATTGAAAATTTGAGGCCTGACATTGTACTCCTTGAATTCAAAAAACGAACTATGTTCGTGATCGAATTCTCAGCTCCGGCCGACAGCAACATCACAGTCAAAAGAAAAGTAAAGAAGGAGAAGTTCCAAGACCTTAAAAGGCAGCTGTCACAATTGTACCCAGGATAATTGATTTAAATGATTGTCCGTGTGATCAGTGTCTCAAGGGTGCGAAACCATCGCTGGTTTGTAGCTTCGAAACCATACTCGCGTGCCAAAAACATTCCAAGACACATGCGAGATGGATGCAGAAAGCTGCGATTCTTGGGTCGCTCTGTGTCCTCAAGACAAACGTAGGTTTCGTCGGTCTATCGTTGTGATTTCGTCGTATTCTATGGGCACAAAAAAGGGAGATCGCGGAGGAGGCGCGATGGGTCAGCAAGAAACTGTTGATTCTCCCTGACCCATCCCTCCCTCTTCTGTACTCTCCTCCTGGCGTCAGATAACATCCGTATTTT
>JAUMHM010043993.1:0-15377 GCA_032362435.1 Melikaiella ostensackeni
TTGGAAATGTAGCGAATTTTCCAAATTTGGTGTTTGGTATTTAACAGCATTATTTTCGATTTCTTTCTGGCATATGTATATGCTGGAAAATTCCACACATACTCGAAAAAAATTCTAAATCATATGTGAAGAAAATAATTTCCTTAAAAATCAAATTCCAAATTTTAAAATATGCTGTAATTCTAATTTCGACTCCTGGGTCTTGACAGTTTTTTCCTAGCGTATTTCTATGCTAAAAAGCACACACATGCTCAGAAAAATCTTCAAACCACAAGTTATAAGGATAATTGCAATAAATACCATTTTTTTAAAATTCGCTGTATTTCCAATTTTCATTCCGATACGCTACATTTTCGTATTCTAGCGATTTCGATTACTTGAATTTTTTATTATCGATTCACCCTACATTATATTCTTTGACTGGTAGAAATTCCTTCATCTTTCTGCACATTTTTTTCCATTCTTCTTCTACTCCTGTCTCACTAAATTTTACTCTTTCCATATTTTCTTTGAGCTTCTCGCTAGTCTCTCCTGTCCGCATTACCTTTTTAAATCTCCTCTCACTTCCAACCCCCCCCTTCTTTCTAACTCTTTATCTGCTAGGGAAACAAAGTAGCCATTTTGCCGCGTTATCGTGAGTTTGCAATAACGAGGCGTCGCGATTGTCATCTTTTTTAATAGCATGATTGTAATCTGTTAACGTGGCATTACATAGCACTTTGTCTTACTGCAAATATCTCTTGTGCGTGTTCTATTTGATAAAGTTCACCTACAATACCGTAGAAAATTATCTATACGGCGAGCACGAGCGGTACTAAAAATCACTGATGACTTTGAAACACGATAACTGGGTTAAAAATGAAGCAAGATATTTTCTGAGAGGACTCTTAGAAAGCTTATGAAATTTCACTTTGAATGACTCCTATTAAAAATATTTTTGACTCTTTGAAAAGGATATACTACGTGAGAAGTTTTTTAAAAGAATTTAAAAATTTATCGAATTCTGTACCTAGACTTCAACTCGTGTCATGATCTAGGAAAATTGTTGGGAAAGTCTGGAATTTACAGAACGCAATCTTTGAAATCTTATATTTAATTTAAGCCGATAAAACTTCGAAAATCTTTACAAGTTCTGACTGAAAATGCCCAAGTGTGCTGCGTCGAGTTTCAGTCGGTTCTACATCGCTGTCGCACAGTGAGAGAAAATGACGAAAAACTGTTCAAAATAAGATTTCGGCAGCATTTTTAAATTGATTTCAAGTTTTTTTCTTAATTGAAGCTAAGTCTATTCTTCAGAGATCCCTCGAGGTCTGTTTGAAAAAAAAAAAATTTACTTTACTTAAACATAAAGTTGGAAAAAAATTGTAAAATTTAAGATATTGTTACTTTAATAACATGTAATTAATTCGAAATGATTGATATTAGTGTGTAATCCATGAATAAACATTCTCGAAGCATAACTTGATAGTTTATCATGAATTAATAATTTGTTACTGCAATTGTAGGTTATTTTTGAATAATTTTGGATATTCATTACGCGACTTTCGTTTTCAGTCCAATTTGAAGCGATATATAAATTTAAAAAGCAAAAACTCATATATTTATTATTGTTATAAACAAATTTGAGAAATAAATGCGCAGTAGGAGCAATTTTTCAAAGTTTCAGAATTTTTTAAAATGCTTTGTTGGGCTTGTTTAATATTATATTAATACAGTTCGGTATTATTATAGGATGCATATCAAAGTGCCTTAGTATGCTAACTAACAGTTCCTGATCTTCTGGGTCCAGTAACTGAATTCTGGGCTCAGGAACTATCAGTTGAAGAATACTAAGAAACTTTTGATATTTATCTTGTAATAACATCGTACTCTATTAATGTAATATTGGCAAGCTTAACTAAGCACGTTAAAAAAAATGTATTTGAAACTGTCAAAAATTTCTCAAATCGTGTACTTGTTTCTTAAATTTGTTTATAACAATCAGACTTGTCGTAAAAAGACAATGTGATTCACTAAAGTATCACTAGCAAGCCTAACAAAGTACGTTTGAAAAAAAGGTACCTCGAACTTATTCAATTTTATAGATTTCCAATTCAAAATTCTTCTATTTTTACGATTTGCAATTAAAGATTCACTAACTTCGAATGTTTATATTTTAAAATGATGTAATTTGAAATGTTTTCTTTGTTTGTAATAATTGAATTTTTAAGATTTATAATTGAAAATTATTCAATTTCATAGCTTTGCAATATAAAATTCTATAATTCTTAGGATTTCCAATTAAATATCCATTAATTTAGAATGTTTTCTGTATAATGATGTCATTTTGAATGATTTTTTCTGAACAGCACAATTTCCAAGATTTAAAATTGAAATTCATTTAATTTCAGAGATGTGCAATTGAAAATTCTTCAATTTGGAATGTTTATAGTTCAAAATGATGTCATTTTGAATTATTTTTTTGCAATAGTGCAAGTTTTAAGATTAAAAATTGGTATTTATTCTATGTTATGAATCTGCAAATGAGAATATTCCAATTCATAAGATTTATAATTGGAGATTCATTAATTTGGATGGTTTATAGTTAGTTTGTTTTTCATTTACATTATTGAGGATTAAAACGAAAATTACGCATCTTCTCAAAAAATGATCAGCAGGAAATTTGTAGACATTTTTCAGATTAATAATTTTGTTATGGAACATTTCATTATAATGCTAAATGTATTTTTTGAAACGGCCCTTTACAAAGGGAACAGTTGACCTCGTCTTATTCATGTTCATGATTTTCAATCTCTCGTCATCATAAGTTCACCTCTTGCCTAAAATGTCAAGTAGTCCGATACAGCCATTTTAAATCAACTTTTTTTTTTATATTGTGCTATATTTTCTTAAGTTCTTTATACCTGAATAATATTTAAAAACACGTGATACTTGAAATTCGATCCATTTTTTATGTAATTTTTTAATTTTTTTCCATGACAGTTTGTTACACAAGAGAAGTGAAAAAACGGAAACGTGAAATTTCTTTAGATCTACAACTCAGAAAAATTAAATTATTTAATTAAGAATTAGGTTTTTTGTTGAAAATGCATATTTTTGAGTAGAATATTCAACTATTAAAAGATCATCATATTTAGTTGAAAAAGTTAATATCATATTATTGGTTGAGTATACATCTTCTTGGGTTGAAAATTCATATTATATATTATATTATATAATATTCATATATTTTGTAAAAAATTTGTCTTTTTGGCTTAAAAGTTCAATAATTCGTCCGACATTTTTTTCCCTTCTTGACTGAAAATCCTTTTTAGATGAAAATTTAATTCTTTCATTGAAATTTCGTCTTGTTGGTTGAATGCATTTTGATGGTTTTTGATTATTAAGTAGAATCTTTCTTTGTTGAAGAATCAACTACATGTTACATTTTTCGTTGAGAATTCATCTTTTTTCGTTAAAAATAATTTTTTCAACTCAAATATTAATTATTCCTTTCTGGTTGACAATTAATTTTTTGGTTTAAAATTTCATTTTTCGGTTGTAAATTCAATTAGGTTCTTGAAAATCAACAATTTTGTTAAAAAGTTATCCTTTTTTATGGAAAATTCGAATATTTTGTTAAAAATCGTCTTTTCGTGTTGAAAATTCAAATGTTTTGGTAGAAACATCACCTGTTAGGTTGAAAATCAATTTTTTTGTTTAAAATTTATATTTTTGGTTTGAAGATTCAACTTGTTTGTAGAAAATTCGTCTATTTGGTTTGAAAATTAAAAAATTTGATTGAAATTTTTTTCCCCCTTTTGACTGAAAAATCTTTCTTGCTTGAAAATTCAACTCTTCTGTTCGAAATTCGTCGTTTTGCTTGAATTTATTTACTTTTGATTAAAAATTCAACTATTTTGTTGAAAATTAAATGCTTTGTAGAAAATTCTCATTTTCGGTTTAAAAATTCTACTATTTTTGATTCAAAATTAAATCCCTTTTTGGTTGCAACTCAAATTCCTTTGTTAAATATTGAACTCCTCTGTTAAAAATTTATTTATTTTTGGTAAAATATTCATAATTTTAGATGGAAAGTCATCTGTCTGGTTAAAAATTTAACTATTTTGTTGAAAATTATTTTTTTTGTTGTTGAAAATTCATCTTTTCCCATAATTATTCCTACAATCGCGAAAATAGTACAGGAAATTAATGATAGGCCTATAACGATTTTTTTATTATACTTTTTCGTGAGGGTCAATTTATGTCAGCTGATACATTTAGTTCTCTTTAGTTCATATCATTGTAATGTTAATGATGATTTCCAGTTTTCCAAGTAGAGGGGAAATTATAATCTTCAGATGCCACCCCTCTCATCGGCGTGCTTATAATAATGCTATTAAAATTTGAGAGTGGCGACGTGAAAAAATTCGTTTCCATGTCACGTGTGACTTTACAGATCAAGGTCTCTACATTTTCAAGAATAGCAAATAAAGTTTTTTATCTTATAGCAATACAAATAAGTTTCACGCAACACTTTATTGCCTCGACTCCATCGCATCGCCTAAATGTACATAATGATTTCTGACAATAATGAGATAATGGCTAGCATATATGCAAGTTAAATATTCAACGTCTTATTAGTTACAGCTAAAAAAACTCATTTTTATTAGTTATCTGTCGCTAACAAAATGAGATGCTGTACACTGGAACCATAATTTAGTTTGAGCCTCGGAAATAATCATCTATTTCCTTCCGCCTCTATTTCTAAAACTTTTGTCTCATTATATTACCAACCATTAAAACTGAAACTTTTGACATGCACTAAACCAAACTATTACGTCACGGTTATGTGACGGTTATTTATCTATTATTGTTGTCCCAATCTTCCAAACGACTGGAAGATTGAGTTGTGGAGATCTTACTCGATCCAAAGAGTTGAAACTCACCTTGTTTCATTAATTGTGGGTAATTAGGGAAAAAAGAAATAATACAAGGAACAGAAAGAATATTATATAAAAAAACCTTTTCATTATTTTCACTTTACCGAACTTGTAGAATGTAGTGCGCAGACAGGGCTGGTACAATTTTGTCAAAGATTAAAACTACCGATTTATCGGACGAAACACATAATGAGCATTTGAAACGAAAACACAAAAACTTGATTCGATCACTTCTTATCGAATCTATCCGGCGACACACGACGGAATTACACGGTAAGTTCCTGGATCGCAGAATTTCCAGCCTATAGCGAATTCAGAAGAAGTTGAACCGAAGAGTATCGCGTGTGCTGAACCGATTCGAAGTATCGGATCGTACTTTTGACTTGTCTCTAGGAAAATTTGACTGAGACTAACTTTAGAAGATTATTCAGCACAGGACAACACCCGCGTTGACAGGGCAACTATTATTGTACAAATATATTAATTATGAGATTTAAGTTATACACAATTTAAATTACTATGATTGAATTAAAGATGACCTTACTAAACTGGTACTTTCAGAATAAGAAAAGCATTAATTTAAATGATATTTGATCAGTAAAAGTTGTATGAAGCATTCTTCCATTCGGCATACAAATAAGTGTCAATAGAACAGGATCAATATACAAATTAGACGGCAATGGATTGAAAAAAAATGAACAGTTAGGCAATTTCGCGAGAGAAAAGCAGAGCACACATTCAAACAGCATACAATTATCAAGTGAAATACCTCATTCCTGAACAAGCGGGTGCAGGATGATTAAAATACAATCATCTTCGGAGGTACTCACGTGAATATTCTTTATCTTTGATTTTTTATTTGTTCTCGTTGCTCGGCTTGATATTTTTCGCGCGTGTTAGCCGAAGCATAAACGGTTTCGCGGTCTGAACAATTCAGATATATTCGAAAGAATAGGATACGTTATTGGAAAATAAATCATTCAAATATGTGTACTTGAAAATAGAAAGAAGCTAGATAACGGAATATTTTAATTAGCTTTAATTATGTATTTTAATTAATTACTATTATTTGAAATAATTTTCCGTCATCTTTTTATGTTAACAAAAATGATTATTACAAAAAGCACCGTTGTATTTTCAAATTGTTTTTTTTCTCTTTTTTTTTATTGATCTGAAGTTGTATTGCAAGATTTCTATTGTGAGGCTACTAACGAAAGGAATAAAAAGACAAATTAGAGAACAAAATTCGTGATGAAATTTTTATCCCTACCTTCCTTTTAAGAGTGAGGTGAGGATTTACCTTCCTCTCAAGAGGTTAGCATGGATTACGTTTCCCTAAAATTTGAAATTTGACATCTGTCAACAAAAACTTGGAAAGATTGTTATTAGTGCTCTAAGAATCGGATTCATCCGATGAGTCGAAATAAAAATGTTTTTTTTGTCGAAGTGTTTCAGAAATCTATTGCCAGAGTCAGAATCTCTTAATACAACGTTGTTTTTGTCGCAAAATTCGACAACTTCGAATG
Source organism: Melikaiella ostensackeni (assembly GCA_032362435.1). Classification (NCBI taxonomy): domain Eukaryota; kingdom Metazoa; phylum Arthropoda; class Insecta; order Hymenoptera; family Cynipidae; genus Melikaiella; species Melikaiella ostensackeni. Next base: position 6,449 of record JAUMHM010043993.1, read on the forward strand.
TCCCCTCGTAATAGCGTTTGAACTTATTTTTCCGAGGCTTTCTGAGGTACAGGATCGGATCATCCGGCTCAAAAGGCTTTTCATTCGCAAATGGGAGGAAAGTGTTCCAATCATCGTAATCTCTCAGATAATGCTTCAGGTAGTCTGACAAAACCTGATGACTTTGCTCGAGACTGCCATTAGCCTGTGGATGATATCCAGATGTCGTTAACTGCTTAATTTTAAACAGTTTTGTGAGCTTTCCGAGTAATTTATTTAAAGACTAGTTTCTCGGCCAGACAAGATAGCTCTTGAACATCCAAATAACGCAATGAACTCTCAAGCAAAGGTATCAGCTATAGTAGTAGCACGGATAACTGGCACCAGGACTGCGAGATAGTATTTAGTGAGGTTACACTGCATCCTTAAGATGTGTCGACTTCTATTTGGCGTGATAGGCAGAGGACCGACGGTATCCAAACGTACTTTGTCGAAGGCATCAGCTAATGTGTCGGTAAGCACCATAGGCTGCTTTGTCTTAATTCTAACCAATTTGTTCAACTGACAACTTCGACAAGATTTGAGGATTTCCTGGATTTTTCTAACCAGGTCCGGCCAATAAAATCGTTCACAAACTCGACAATACGTTTTTATACAACCTTAATGGCCTTCTGTAAGACTCCAATGGTATTCCTTCACGATTTCTTTCCTTTTCTCAGCCGGCGGCGTTTCCACCTTTCCGAGGCAAAAGGTCACTCTAAGGTCACCTTCTGAAAATATCCTTCGAAGCATATTTCGAAGTGCATTTTCAGGAAGTTTCTCGAGAGCAATATTGTTCCTTGGAATTCTAACAGACTTAGTGTTTGAATGATACATCGCGTCCTCCAGTCCGTTAATCGCAATATAGGGATCATCATTAGTAAGTAAATCAAAAAATCGATCACGACATACTAAACTGAAAATTTTATCTCTTCATATTGAGACACGATAACTGATCCTTTATGAGGCTGTTGTTCTTTAAGGCTTATTTCATTAGTGTATCCTAAGTCTGTCAGAAGGTGTCCTATCGTGGTTGATAGGTTGCAGTCAGCTGAGATAAAGTGGGCATAATTATCTCTGGCCATTAGAAGAGAATCGTTTGTGGTCGAGATTCGCGTGCCTATAACTTCGCGTGGCAATTGAGCCTTCGAATGGTCAAGTGATGGAACTAGTAACGGCTCAGGCGGAATTGTTTCATACAGTCCGAGCGTTACAGACTGTTTCTCCTTGCGCTTACGCGGTGGCGAATAAGGTGTACTATACACATGACTTCGCCATTTGTGTCCTTCGTAGCGCTGTCGACGATGGAAGGCACGATAGAGTTTGATTGGGAAGTTGATGGAATGTTTGAAAAGTCTGGGGTCTTCGGACTTTCAACAAATTCTTCTCGAGATTTCGCGGGAGTTTTGTTTTCGGGAGTGGTGGGCACGACAGTCGGTTCCTCTTCAGATTCAAATTCACTGTAAATTGAGTCAGAATCTGAAGGGCTATCTTCTCGTGGAAGAATCATAATGTCATTTTCTTCAGAAGGAGGCACAGATGGTCAAAAAGTGACATCCTCATTGTCAAAGGATGCTTTCACCACTGTGTCTTCCTTTGAAACTGAAGACTGCTGCAGTGAGGTTGCTGGATCAATATCCCCTACGATTTCAGCTGGGTCACCGTCAACGACAATCTCGATCGAAGAAGAGTCAGAAAACGGTTTCTCTCTGAATGAACTCTCGATCGAAATGGGTTGTTTTCGGACCGAAATCGGGAGAATGTAATCCTCGTCATTTTTATAACCCAACATTCGTTTGTGTAGGGCTCGCAGCCTTCGGGGTGGCGGTCTTGAGTCTGATTCCTTGGCTGGGGTTCTTCCTAGGTCGACCGCGCTTCCTTTTTTCAGTTACGAGATTCAGAGGTAAGATCCGAATCTCGTATACTATGCACGTATAGTCCTTTTCCGATGCATTCCGAGAAAGTGCATCTGCATTTTTATTCGTTTTGCCGGACTTGTAGACTATTTCGTATTGAAAATCACGTAGTTTAAATCTCCAGCGCATCAGTCTCGAAGATGGATCTTTCACTGAGTAAAGCCATCTCAGAGCCTGATGATCTGTGATTACCATAAAGTTTCTATCATACAAATAGTGTCTAAAGTGCCGAACAAAGTCAACAAATCCTAGGCATTCTCTCTCGGTAGCTGGATAATTTCGCTCGGCCTTATTATGCAATCGCGACGCATAAGTAACGGGTAGGTCATTTCCTATATTCCCCTGCCTCAAGACTGCACCGATTGCATAATCAGAATCATCTGTCGTCAGAAGGAAGGGTCGTTCGAAATCAGGAAATTGAAGGATGGAAGCATGTGTTAAAGTATCCTTCATATCGTTGAAACATTGCTGCTGCTCTTCATCCCAATGAAACTTGCGACCCTTCTTTAACAGATCCGCCAATGGCTTAGTCCGTCTCGCGAATTAAGCAATAAATTTCCTATAATATCCGACTGATCCGAGGAATTGCCTTATATTCTGATTATGTTGTTATATTGCCTGTTATATTGATTTTGTTCTGATCCGTAGAAAACGCAGTCTTTCGTCCATCAGCGGGGTTCACTGGTATCTGATGAAACCCACTGGCAAGATCAAAAACAGGGAAATACTTTCCTTTGCCTAAATTGTCGAGTATTTTCTTGATGTTGGGGGGGGGGGCATCTCCCACGGTTTTAGCATTCAAAGCTCGAAAATCGATTACCATTCGCCACTGCCGGTTTCTTTCAGCGTCAGGCTTTTTCGGAACAATCTAAAGAGGCGAATTGTAAGGCGAGTTTGATTCCTTAATAACACCGAGCTCGAGCAATCTCCCTATATGCTTCCTTATTTCCTCTTCATGGACTGGCGGATGGAGATACTGTTTCGTCACCAGGGGTATATCGTCCGTGGTGGGAATTGTATGCTGTTCTAAGATGGCACATGGGAACTCATCGCCTGGGAGGAAAAACAAATAAGGAAACTCCTCAAGGAGTTTGATCACACTCTCTCGCTCCTCAGGTGGCAGATCTTTGACACCCTCGAGCTCGCAGATACGACGCACGCGTTGTTGCCTTGAAAGTCGCAGACCCGAACGTTTTTTCATGATCTTCTCGAGTTCCTCATCGGAGGCTGATGGAGATTCGATATCATAAACCTCGTATTGGATGATTCTTTGCGAAGCTATCTGTATATCGACATCTTCATAGCCGACGTTGATAGGCATTACATAGCATGGACCATCTTAATTGGCCACTGCTGAGTTGCCTTAGGATGGCGGATCCATGTGAAGGTATCGATCCCTCTGTGATTCCCGTGATAGTGATTCGCTCGTGAATATTCAGAGGTGTATCTGCTTGCAAGTGGTCTTGTTTTACTAAGTTCACAGTGCAACCTGTATCGACGAGGAAAATACCTTTACCACCATTCATTTGTTCAACGTGAACTTTGACAACTGGGCAGCGGAAATAACATTGCTGATACCTTTCTGCGTAGTGACCACCGCAACCCTGGCAGCTCTCACCTGTGCGCTCGCCGTCGGGTTCACACGGCGAGCGCTTTGGGAGTTTAAATGCTCAGAAGCGCTGCCTTCGTTGAACTCGGGCGCGCGATGGGAAGACGGAGAGGAGGAGTGTACTTGAGCTGACGAAGGTGCTCGGTATGGGTTTGCGGGTTTTCTACAACAAGAGATTTCATGTCCTATAACATTGCAGAAAACGCAGAACAAGGTTCGATTCGCCTCGGTTTTGAAATTATCACTCCACGTAACATTCTTGGATCTTGTTTCGCGATTTTCGCGCGGCGGCGATCTTGAGCCTGGATGATAAGGGTGATCGTGGTCTACGATGTGTACGGGGTGGTTCTCGCGATTAACCTGATGGTAGGGTTCGTAATGTTGAGAATCGCGATAATTCGATTCTGAAGCCGATCAATGTGGCACTGGGGAGGAGGAACGACGATACTCTTCTCACATTTCAGAGCTATGGTAGCGTTTGTACAAGTCCGGATAATATGAACTCGATTTTTGAAAGTATCGACTATCATTATCGCGATCGGCATGATATGCTAGTTCGCGATAATCTTTTCCGCTATATTCTCCGGAATATTCGCAGCCTGGGGACCTCTCGCGACGCGAATATCTAACTGCGGTTTCGCGTGTTTCCAAGCGGCGTCGTAATTGACGCTCTCCTTTGCGGGCTTCGTCAATCGCATCTTCCACCTTAGCTGGTTTTTTGCACTTACGCGAATTTCAATTTCTGAGGGTAAACCGTCTAGGAAGCAACCCGTCGTGTCAATGGCCTTAAATAATGCCTCCGAATGTGCTTCGCGATCAGTACCGGCGAGGCAAAACTTTGCGTCACGTACGAGATTCTGTACTCGTGCGGCGTAATGAGATACGGTCTCATCAGGAAGCATCGAGACTCTCGCTAATTTCTGATGGTGATACTTGAAATCGCGACCCTTAGAGAAATGCTTTTTTGAGTCTTTTAGGAGACCCTTGATGTCGTTGAAGGTGTATCCGTCGACCGATTGCTTCGCAGCTCCTCTCAATTTCGCGATAACTCCGCGCACGAAAAGCCTCTTATCACACTCCTTCAAAAGAAGATTTTCCTCGTTTTCCACGTCGAACGCGAAGGTTCGCAAGGTCGGTCTGTATCTATTGAATTCAGGAATACTGGATAGCGCGCTTTGATGGTACATAAACAGGATACCGGCATCAGGGGCTGTCATTTTGATACAATTTTTGTGGTTAGGAAGAAATTTGAAAATTTAAAATGGAATTTCGAAAATTGAAATTTAAAAGCACCATTACCTCCCTCTCAGATTAGAGGTAGTTGAATACAATTTTGAGGAAACTCGAATCAATTTCAAGTGAAACGAAAACGTGTACTTGATAGGTTGAGAACCCTTTCAAGGGGTCAAACGGCTAAGTCCAATTTTTGAAAGTAGAAAAAAGTTTAAGAATCAGTTTTGGGGTACACAGAAAGCGTATCGGAATGCGGATGAAATGGGAATGACGTACGGACTGTAAAGAAGTGAACCAAAGAATGCAAAAGAATTTCCGAATTGGGGTTCGGGTCAAAAATTCATCTAACACCAAACATCCATTAAATTCACAAAAATTAATTTACAAAAATGCGGTTTCGACACAGATTATACGCATTTCGCGGTAACCGGTTTTTAGATTCGAATAACGATATAATTTCACTCGCGACACATCACTGATAGCAAGAGGGCAAAAAATTTCGAAACACAGACATAAAATAATATACACATTACACAAAAATAAATACAGAATGAAAAGATCAAAAACAAATTGCAAGTTTCAGAAATATAGAAGAGAGAGTAATTTTGTTAAAAGTTGGCACAGGTTTGGATTTCAGGAAGAAGAGATTTCGTAGGAAAAAGATATGAAAGGATACGAAAAATCAAAAAAGCAAGTAGTTGAGCAACATCCCACCGCCTACCACAATTCTTTAGTTACGTCACGATTATGTGACGTTTATTTATCTATTATTGTTGTCCCAATCTTCCGAGCTACTAGAAGATTGAGTTGTGGAGATCTTACTCGGTTCAAAGAGTTAAAACTCAAGTTGCTTTATTAATTGTAGGTAATGAGAGAACAAAGAAATTATACAAGGAACAGAAAGAATGTTATATAAAATAACATTTTTATTATTTGTACTTTACCAAACTTGTAGAATGTAGTGCACAAACAGGGCTGGTACAATTTTGTCAAAGATTAAAACTACTGATTTATCGGGCAAAACACGTAATGAGTTTTTAAAACGAAAACACCAAAACTTGATTCGATCGCTCCTAATCGAATCCATCCGGCGACTCACGATGGAATTACGCGATTAGTCATGGATCGTAGACTTTCCAGCCTATAGCGAAATCAGAAGAAGTTGAACCGAAGAGTATCGCGTGTGCGGAACCGATTCGAAGTATCGGATCGTACTCCTAATTTGACTCTAGGAAAATTTGACTAAGATTGACTTGAGAAGATTTTTCAGCATAGGACAACATCCGCGTTGCCAGGGCAAATCCTTCCACTCCTGGAAATTGGCAGAGCTGATGGGGAAAGTGCACTTAAGGGTGGTTACGGGTGGACTATGGTAAAAGATGGTCAAAACTATTTCAATTTATGGATTCATAAAAGGATGAGAAGTAAAATGGAAAGGAAAGTTGTGCCAATATTCCAGGGGCCGGTGGAAGAAGCCAAGCAGGCCCAGAGTGAGGTTTATGCTTTCAAATCTCTAATAATTCAAGGAAGCAGAATTTAAAAAAATATTAAGTCTAAACTTGAATAGAAAATAATAATATGTAAGGCCGTTATGAGATTATTGTTAAAATTACATACAGTATGATAAGGAATATGGACATACAGAGCAACTCTCATGCATACACGCACTCATATTAAAATTAAAGCAAAAACGGAACAATTGGAATTAAGCTTAAATACTAGGATCCTCCTGCACCCCTCATTCTAAGACATTCATTTCGTGAAAAAGGACATGTGACCTCGAGACATCCCGGGACATAACAAAACAATCCGCCAAAATGCTTTCTGTCCAAAATTCTTCGTACACGTTTTTCCTGTGCAGATTTGAAGGACACTCAAAAATAATGTTTAAAAAAATACTGCATTTATCATTGCAATTACAATTAGGATATCTTTATTTTGGACGAATAGCGAATTTATTGGGTTCATTAACAAAAAATCGTTAATGTAAGTCCCTACATCTTTTCTTACAGAATCAATGAATGATCCGCGACCTGGAGGGTCCACGCCACCTCGTGGGTCCACGCCGCCTCAAGATTCACGGAGAGAAGACATAATCATTAATGGACGCATATGGGGCCGTCGCATTTATGGAATCGCTTTTCCATCCAGTGAAACTTATGAACTTGCCGGTAATTCAAAAGCTAAAATATGATCTTAAAGAGGGACCGTACGGTCGGTATGAAGTTACATATCGGGTCATACACCTGGATGAATTTCCGGCCTTTTGAGCCCAAGCCGGGGCATTTTCGAAGTTCAAACTTCGAAGAACTGCTTTTCGAGAAAAACGCATCTGAAATTGACAGTTTTTATACTTTTAGTTTGAACATGAAATATACCCACTTCTGGCTGCTCTCGAAATATGAGTGTAGTGCTACTAGATTCAGTGTGAGTCATAGTATCATTCTCCGCTCAAATCCGAAAATAATAGTTTGACTCTCACTTAGAAAAACGCGAATATCTCCTGAACTAAAACCAACCATAAGGGCCCTTTTTATGTGGACACCCACAATTGTTGAGATTTGGGATTTAGAAAAAAAATTGGAAATTTAATTTCTTTGACAATTGCTAGTAGACTTACAATTTAGTACGATCTAGTGTCTTAAGTTAATTAATTTTGTTAGATTTGAAATAAATGATAACTATATTTTTCTTACAATAATGAGTAAATTTCCAGTACAAGGTGGTGTTCGGGCACATGTAGGGGAACCGCTAACTGCACTTCCACATGGTGCTTTAGTGTTCGGTCGTAATCCCGAGGGACAAATGGGAGTTTTTGGAAGCGTCATACGGGGAACAGCAGCCTTAGTGATACAATCTGTCGGACCTGGTAAGTTAAAAACAAAAATACAATCTAAAACAAACATTGCAGATTCGAATCATGATTATTAGCTTCTCAAGTGGAGGAAGGAGTGTAACGTACATTAAATGCCCTCCCCCTAAACCGCTCTGAGGCCAGGGTTGTTTCATAAAATAGTTTCTACTCAAAATAAAGACCCTAGAGGTACAAGTACATGTTAATATTAACCAGTCTCACTCAAATTTTTAGTATATGGTAGAAAAAAACACGCGCGCTTCGCGCGGAAATCTCATTTTATTTTGTCTCATGCAATTCTTAAATTAAAATATAAAAATAATATTAATACAAAATCTTTGTATTTCATAATATATATCATCTAGATTCTGAAATAATAGAAAAGAAAAGCGTGAACAATATTTTTGATAACTGAAGAAAATTGATTACCTTAACTTTAGAATTAATATATGATATTTTTGTATAAACTGTCAAACTGTTGCATTTTCCTTTGAAAATACCAATTTTTTGACGAGAAACAATAACATAACCTAAAGTTATTGAAAATTGTGAAGATTCTTCGAAATCTAAGGATTTTCTTATCAAAAACACGATCACTTCCGACGAAAAACACCAACATAACAGAAAATGTTTCAGAATTGTAAATCTTCTTCGAAAGCTAATGACTTTTCCTCTGAAAAACTTTCATATAACCTGAAACTGTTAAAAAACTATGAACCTTTGAAATCTAATAATTTTTGTTTGAAAATATCAGTTTGCTCGAAAACACGCTAACAAAACCCAAAAAGGTGCTTTGCGGAAAAATTTTGAATCTTTGAAAACTAATAGTTTTTTATTAAAAGTACCCATTTCCGGTGTAGAATGCTCAAATAACTCGAAGTAGTTGAAATTGGAAATCTTGATGATGACTTTTTTCGAAAATGCTAATTTCTGACGAAACAAAACTAACCCTACCTAAAATTTTTAGAAATTTGAAATCTCTTTCGAAACCTTATGATTTTATATTGAAATTCTTTATGAAAGTACTCATTTCAAGCAAAAAGTACTAACATAAAACAAGTATAAATTTTTTTAATTCGTATTAGGTCTTCTATGATTTTTTTTAAAGTGATTCTTTGTAGGTTGAGTTTTTAAAATTTCAAATTTAAGATATAAAATAACTTCAAGCACGTAATAAAAAGCCAATCAGGTTTTCAACAACAATAATTGTAAGATTTTCGAGACATATTCTTACGCCACTTTTTTTGGATAGGATAAATAATTTTTTTTGGAAATATGTAATAAAAAATTCTTGGGATT
>JAUMHM010044004.1:0-15374 GCA_032362435.1 Melikaiella ostensackeni
TAAGTTCAAATTTAATTCCTTAATATATTTATGGATCACTTTCTCCTCAAAAAGCTGCATATGTACACCTTATTCACTATATTCATGCAAAGTTTCTTCCAAATCGATTGAATAGTTTTGCCAGTTGGTATGTCTGAAAGTTAAAAATAATAAATTTTTTTATCAATTCAAATTTAACTCCATAATATATTTACGGATCACTTTCTCTTCAAAAAGCGGCATACCTGTATGTACACCTTATTCACTATATTTATGCAAAGTTACTTCGAAATCGATTGATTAGTTTTGCTAGTTGGTATGCTTAAAAGTTAAAAATTGTTCATTTTTTGATAAATTCAAATTTAACTCAATGATATGTTTATTGATCACTTTCTCCTAAAAAAGCTGCATATGTGTACCTTATTTACTATATCTGTTTAAAATTTCATCGCAATCGATTGATTGGTTTTGGCTGCAAGTGCGTCTGCATGTTAGAGATCGTTAAAAAATGAGTGAAAATGACTAAAAAATGACAAAATTTCATTATAAATCAATGTATTTCAAATTCATGAAAAGTGCCTTCAGAATGTGATGACATCTTCCTAAAAAAAATTTAAGTTTATTTGGCAAAAGCTTATAAACTGCACCTTGGTCTGCATTTCAAAAATCACGTTTTTTAACTCTTCTTTTCTTAACGGATGCAATTGCGAATTTATTTCGTCCTGATTAATATGTAAAATCGTGAGATGAGCTGTAATTGTCAAAGTTTTATAATCATAGGAATAAAATTATAGTCTGCAGACAACTTTTTGTTAGGCGTTTTTTTTTTCAAAAGTCGATTATAGCGGATTCCTTCAATTTTAAATTAATCATAATGTCTCATAAATTGACTGCGATGTTTCACTTTTAATGTTCAAAATCATTTATGTTACAGATAGTAGTTCCTGGTAGTGTTTTTTTTCTTTTTCGCATTTCATCCTTCATGTTAGATTTTTTTTCTCGTTTGGGTATTTAGAATTTTTTTCTAGATTTTTAGTACTTGGCAGCGATTCACTACCACGAATCTTGATAAGAGACTATTTACAAATCAATTTAAATTCAAAATTCTCTGATGAAAAATCTAAGAACAAATTATAGTGTGCTTTAGCTTATAACTGAAATTTAAAATACAATTTGACATATAAAAAGGATTCCGAAAGTTTATAATTAAAAATTTGAAATAAAATACTGAATTACATAAAAATATAATTCAGTACAATTTGTTCGAAGTGTCTCGTCGTCCAGAAATTCGGGATGATTAGTTAAATATTCTTCAATAATATTATTATAATATTATCATGAATGTAAAGATAAATAAGAAATAGGTTCTAATCTTAAGTATCAGTGTTAGTATAAATGAAACAAAATGCGATTGGAAAAAATGGTCGCTTTTCTCATACAGAAGTTGTTTCATAATAATTTTAGATACCAACTTCATTTTTAAATACTTTTGATCCAACTAAATTTACTAAAATTAAAACAGTAAAAAGTATCGCACTTTTTAAAAACGCTTATATTGTACAGTTTATTTAAAAACAACCAAATTTTTCTGTTAAAATTTGAATTTGAAATATTATGGGTTAAGAAATCATAAAAAAACAATGAAATCGAAAACTTAAAAATGAATGAACTTATAAGGCTAAAAGAACAATTTGTCTTCATTATCTTAAGTAAAAGAAGATGCATCACATTGAATTGGGAAAATTTGGTGCAATCTTCTAGTTCAAAGTAAACTGTTCGGGCTATTTTTTTATTAATGTTAATTTTTTATTATGCATCATTTCAGACAATAGGGCGGAGTAAAAATTCTAAAACAGATCAAATCGTTTGAGCCAAACAAAAAAAGTTTTGGTCTGGAATCCGGAAGAAGCGGAAAACCAACCAGTTACAATTTTGTGGCGATTTTCTTTGTGGGGAACAAGTATAAAAAATTAGAAATAGAAAGAGAAAAAATTTTGTGCAAGTTATAATTTTTTGAATGATTCTTTGACTTTAGTTAATTGCACATTTCATGAACAAAATTGAACATGTCTAATATGAAATTTCTTAGGTTTGAATCAATGAAACTTGTCATTATATTCAAATTCAAGAAATTTCAAGCACGACATGTACTTTGAAAAATGTGCAATTGAATAAATTTAAAATGAAATTTCTTGTACATTCTTAATAAATTGTGATTCGCACACATTTTTGTAAACAGTTTTTTTTTATTAATCAGTACTAAAAAATTTACCCATGAAAACTTTGTTGCCCTTGATATTACATGATATAATAGATAACTTTCAATAATTTTTATTTTCTTGAAAACTTTTATTCAAAACCTTCAGAATATTAAATTCGAAAATATTTGTTTTTAAGTTTCTTAATTTTCAAGTGCATTAAATGCATTATATTTGAAGTTGTTCAATTTCGGAGGTTTCCAATTTTAAATTGTGTGATGTTATAGGATACTACTTCAAAATTATTGCACAATTTTTCAAGTTTTTTTTTATAGTGTCTAGTTTTTAAGTCCTTTAAAGAATTGATTCACATAAAAGGCATTATTTCTGAGACTTCCTCAAACTAAAAATCGATCGGGCTCGATCGGACCCAAACTTGAGCAAAGTGTAGTCTTATCGGAATAGGATGAAAGATTATGGAGAAAAAATTTTGTCGTTGGGACACATATTTACCGAGGGGAAGGGTAAAAATGAAGATTAAAAATAAATCTGTCTTTTTTTGAAATTAGGGTATTTTTCACTGAAAAGAAAGCTTAGGTTTGTTCCTTTTAATACCTTTAGGTTAAAAAATCGACATATGATGGTGACAATTTTATTATCAAAATTAAAAAAAATTGTTTTCTCTACCGTTTCAATAAGGGTTTTCGCGGAGAAAAATTTTTGTCGTTGAGACACATATCTACCACGGGGCAGGGTAAAATGAAGGTCAGAAATAAAGTCTTTTTTTGAATTTAGGGTATTTTTCGCCGTAAAGAAAGCTTAGGTTTTTTTCCTTTAAATACCTTTAGGTTAATAAATTGACATATTATGATGACAGTTTTAATATCAATCAGGAAAATTGATACACTTGCTTTCCTACCATCATAGATTGCTTTTATTAATTTTAGAAGCCAACCATTCAGTCCATACTCTTTCAGGACTTCCCGAAGTTTAGATCTATTCACCTTATTAAAAGTCTTTTTCAGATCGACAAATGCACAGAAAGCTTTTTTTCAACCAAAACAGACATATCTTGAACAAAATACATAAATTTTCAAATAAAAAAGAGAAATATTCAACCAAATAGTTGAATCATCAACTAAACAATATAAATTTTTAACGAAAAATGGAACGATTAAATTTTCATTTTTAAAATGAATGTTGAACCAAAAAAATGTTAACAAAACAGTTAATTTTTTAACGGAAGGGATAAATTTTCAACTAAAATGATGAATCTTCAATCAGAAAAAAAACAATTTCAACAGAATAGTTCAACTTTCAACCAAAAAAGGTGAATTCTCAATAAAAAAGGTAATAGTTGAAATTTCAACCAAAAAAGATTTTCATTTTAAATCAAATACAGTTGTACTCAACCAAAAATATGAATTTTTAACGAAATAGATAAATTTGAAGGGGATGAATTTTCAACGAAAAAGATAATTTTTTACCAAAAAAGACGAATTTTTTTACAAAATACATGCATTTGTTTCAATTGAAAAAGAACAGTTTTGAACGAAAAAAGATGAATTCTTAACAAAAAATGTAATAGTTAATATTTCAACCAAAAAATATTTTTATTTTAAATCAAAAACAGTTATATTCAACCAAGAAACAATTTTTCAACAGAATAGTTGAATTAGAAACCAAAGAGATAAATTTTCAACCGAGAACATAATTTTTTACCAAACAAAGATGAATTTTAAACAAAATACATGAATTTTCAACTAAAAAAGATCAATTTTGAACCAAAAATGGTATAGTTAAATTTTTAATTGAAAAAATTGATTTTCAACGTAAAAGGATGAATCCTCAACGGAAAATGTAGTAGTTGATATTTCAACCAAAAAACGGTTTAATTATAAATCAAAAACAGTTACATACATAAAAAAAAAGAATTTTCATCAAAATAGTTGAATTTTCAGTGAAAAGAGAAATAAAATCAACCAGATTGTTGAAATTTCAAGCCAAAAAGGCGAGTTTTCAACAAAATGGTTGATTTTCAACTGAATAATAAAATTTTTAACCAAAAAGATGAATTCTCAATAGAAAATGTAATAGATGAAATTTTAACCAAAAAAGACAAATTTTTAACAAGGTTGTTTAATTTGAGGCCAAAGAGATGAATTTTTGACAAAATACATTAATTTTCAGCTGCGAAAGATCAATTTTTAACAAAATAGTGCAATTGGAAACCAAAGAGATGAATTTTCAACCAATAAGATTAATTTTTTACCAAAAAAAGACGAATTTCAATCAAAATAAAAACAAAAAAATAATTTTCAACAGGACAGTTGATTTTTCAGTCGAATGAAATGATTTTCTTTCAAAATCATTCAATTTCGAACAACATAATTAAATTTCCAACCGAATAATGAAATTTTTAACCAAAGAAGATGAATTTTCAACTAAGATAATAAAAAAAAAATGGAATAGTTAAATTTCCAGTTAAAAAAATTCATCATCAACCAAAGAGAAATGAATATTTCAATTTGAAATTATTATTATTTCTTTCTAAGTGTTTTTATAGATTTTAGAAAATTTTGAATCCCCGAGTGGGAGAAAAATGTCAATTTTCCTATTTCGGGCTATACATCTCTATGGCTATTTGCCGCCACAATTTGTATAGTGAAAATGAATAAATACTTGGAAAAGCAATAAAATTGATTGATTGTCGTAAAAAAGACTTGTGAACTACATTTTGCAAGAAACTAAAAAAGTACACTCAAACCCCGCTATAGAGACCGTGACGGGGGTACTTTCAATGGCCTCCGTTTCTATCTCGGGGTTCTCCAAACCATATACAATCAGGGCCGTAGGAACCATTTCGCAGATTAGTATGGGTCTCAATAAAAATTATCTTTAAAAAAGGTTAAGTGCTCCAAACATAACGTCAAAACAAACTTTTCTACTTTATGAATGATATGCATTCAATTTGTCTGAAACAAAGGTAAACTAAATATTTTGCTGAAATGAGAATCAAAATTTTGCTGTTATACGTTAAAATATTGTTTTGCTTGCTTACTTACTTTAAAAGTTTTAGCACCATTGAGCTTCTCGTTTAAAATGATCTTGACGATTTCTTTTTCACATACTCATGACTTTCAACCTTCTTTCTTGAAAAAGATTCGCGAGCTCTCATAGCCTTGTACACGCTCTCACAGACACTATATTTCCGTAAAATAGACTGTTTTGAGGCACCTGTTTTCACTTCGTCTAAAGTTTCATATTTCTCTTCGAAAGATAAACGCTTCCTCTTGCTTTCCTTCGACACTTTTGTAACACCTGTTTGCACGTGGCTTCGCATAACCTCAACCGCGAACTGAAGCAGACGACACGAGTAACTGCGGAGAGTACTGCCCGCTTTTTTCATACGCTCCTGCGTTGTTGTAAAGACATTGCCGCTGACCTTGCAGCGGCTCTCTCCCGCCCCCTGTTCCCCTTGTCTTTTATAACGGGGGTCTTTATAGCGGAGTTTGAGTGTATTTAACTCCGCGTCAAAGTCTGCTGAATGCAAATTCGAGAACTGATGTTCTTAGATTGTGTTCCAATAATTCTATGACTTTTTTCACTTTTCCATAAAGTCTGCGGTTCTTTAATAAAAATTATTTGAGATTCTAAAAAAAAGTGGCCAATCCTAAAATGGCTGACTAGTCAAGTAAAGTTTTACAACTTATTTTTTCCGTGTACTTTCCTTCCTTATTTTCAAAAATCTTCCTCTTTTTCTCCTTTTTTTTCGCAAACTAAATCAATAAGAAAGTCCAACTGTTTTCGTTATAAGTTAATTTGTTTTGGTAGAAAAGTGTACTATTATATTTTTGGTTCCGAATTCATTTTATTTGGTTAAAAAGTCTAGTATTTGGTTGAAAATTTAATTATTTTGCTGAAATTGCAACTATATTGTTGAAAAGTCATCTGTCATGGTAAATGTTTCAAGTACTTAATTTAAAGTTAAACTACTTCATTAAAAATTCTTTTTTTGGTTAAAGATTCATCTCTTTGGTTCAAATGACTATTGTGTTGAAAATTCGTTTTAGTTCTGGTTGAAAATTAATTTTTTCAATCGAAAATTCAAATATTCCATTTTTGGTTGAAATTTATCTCTTTCAATTTAAAATACAACAATCTGGTCGAAAATTCATCATTTTTATTTGAAAATTCAACTATTTTGTTGAAAATTCATGTTTCTTGTGAAAGATTTTTTTTTTTGGTGGAGATTCATCATTTTAGTTACAACTTCATCTCATTGATTTATTATTTGACTTTTTTGTCAAAAATTCGTTTTTTTTTTTGTTAAAATAATAGTTGTATTAACTGTAAATGTAACTATTCCATTTCTGGTTGAAAATTGATCTTCATGGGTGGAAATAAATCCTTTTTGGTTAAAAGTGCAACTGTTTGGTTGAAAAATTTTATTTTTTGGTTGAGGATTCAACTATTTTGTTGGCAACTCGTCTTTTTGGGCGGTATAAAGTGTTATTGATTTCAAAATGAAATCTGGGTTGGTTGAAATGTAAATTATTACATGTAGAGTCGACTAAGAACTGAACCTTAACGGAACGGAAGAAAAGTCAATGGCTTCACGACAATGTTTGTTAAATTTGTTGAGAGAAAAAATTCAACAATTTGGTAGAAAATCAAACTATTTGGTTCATTGTGAACTTTTTTGTTGAAAATTTATATATTTGGTTCAAAATTCAACTATTTGGTTGAAAAATTAACTATTAATTTGAAAATTTAAGTATATGGTAGAAAATTATTTACTTTGTTGTCCAAAAGATAAATTTTTGGATCGAAAATTCAACTGTTTTGTTGCGAGTTAATGTATTTTGTCAAAAATTTAACTATTTGGTTAAAAATTAATTTTTTTATCTGCATTAATTTTTTGAATTAATTTAATTAATTAAATTATTCAAATTAATTTTAAATTATTCTTTGAATCTGCTTTTATGTAGAAAAACGGTTGAAATGTTCATTTCTTTATATGAAATATTCATAAAATGATAAATGTTGTTAAATGCTGATTCAATTTAACTAAAAATCACGCACTAAGAGTCTATTATTACCTTTTTCGAAAAAACTGCTTATATGAGTGAAAATGGCTAAACTATGCATTATTCATGATAATTGTTTATACAAATGACAGGTTTTGTTCAGTGTTAATTCTTTCTGACTAAAAATAATTCAGCATATTTCTAGCAATAGTTTTACGTTAAAGAATAATGTACCATATACACTATCAAAATTATTGAAATTCTGTATTTACTTATAAAATTTGTTTATTACTAATATCTCTCAATCGATTGCTGAATGACAGCTAAAAAAAGAAATACGTATATAATGGAGTCCGATCTACTTTCACCTGTTTAAGTTTCATCAAATTCGGTATACCATGAGGGTGGTTCTCTCCTTGTCAGTAAAGCGCGTCAAGAGTTGGAATCTTGGAAGAATTTTTTTCTCGAAAATAACAAAATACACAACTTTTATGTCTCAGTGTTGACTTGAGAAGGCTTTAACTATTATTATTTCAAATAAATTCGAATCGAGGATCTCTTTCTCACTAAAAAATGAAAATAAAAATTGTTTTTGAAATAAACAATTGAAACTTTACAATTTTTGAATATTTTTTTCTAATTTTACTAAAATTAAATCTATTTGTGCATGTTCATACAAGGATATTTTTTGCAAGACCAGTAAGTACACTAAAAAAATTCTCTTAAATTTTCAATTGTTATAACTTTTGAAAAATTAGATAATTTCCGAAATCGCTTGGGAGCACTGTTCAGTACACTAAGCATTACAAAGATAACTAAAAATGTGTAAAATCGATGACTTGAGTTTTGCCTTTGTCATGAAATGCCCCTATTTGTATTTTGAAGTTTTGTTAAAAAACACACAAATTTACTCTTTAATTTTCTATAACTTTTTATCTAATTAAGATATTTATGCCTTCTTCCAATTTTGTGCTAGATTTACCGTCGTCTTTTGAAATTCACGAAAGAATGATAAAAACATTCAAAAATAACAAAACGACCTAGAATTTTTTGAAAATACCTTTACATTTGTGGTAACGAAAATTTTTTCGTAAATATAAATTGAATTTTCAAATTTTTCTCGCAAAAGATGAAAGATATCGTAAAAGAGCTCGTAAAACAATAATAGCTCTTCCTTATAGAACTTTTCAGAATAAGCAAACTTTTGTCATAACATTTTTTTGTATCTTTTGTTATTCGCGAGAAAACTGCCAACATACAATTTTCCGAAAAAAAATCTCGTGGCTACAAAAATGGTTCAGTCTAGAAAAAAATGGCGGGGGTCCTATCAGGCTCTAGTCTGTTTGAATAAATATATTATTTTTTGAATTTTATGCGTGAGAATTTTTTGTGAAACAATACTGGGTTCAGTAATAAATTTGAGATTTCCCCATCCCCAGAACATCAAGTATTTGAAAATGAAACTACACTCGTATTTTGTAAATTCCAGCCTGAATATTGCGCGCTACAGGCGACGCACGTTGACTTACGCCATGACAGAAGTTTTCTGCCAGCCTGCCACATGGTCACTTGTCCATAAAAGATAGAAATCTTTGTTGACTTATTATTTATTAAAGTTTGAGTGTGGATGCATATCGCGAATATAAAAATATATTATGAATTTGTAGAAGTGGAGGTATCAAATTTTTGAACGCCGAAAAATAGTAGTGAAATTTTGTAATGAAGCACTATCATCCTAACCTCTAATCGTCAATGTTTTATACAAAATATAGTGAAGAGGTGAATTTGAAAAAATCAATTTGAACAGTTTTACGCGCTCTAACTGTGCAAATATATGAAAGGTGGTTGTTTCAAATAATATTCGAATGTTAAAACTTCGGACGTGATGGAGTAATTCTACGTATAATTTACAGGACACTGATCTTACTGTATACTATTTGAAATCGTTTGCAGACCTACTTATATTAGATTCACTTATACTAGACCAGATTTAGATATTATTAGTCAATTTCTAATATTATGTCAATCTAATCTAGTTTTAGTGAACAAATGCCCCCATAGGAACCCTGCAGGGGCCCTTATTTTCAGTTAGGCTATTGATGGGCAACCCTTACTTGAACACTACTGGAAAGTTTAGGAGGGCCTACATCGACAAAAGCTTCACGTTAACGATAGGGCTATGACTAATTTTCCCCACTAGAGCCCGACTGGAAATAGAGAAAACTCGTCAGATCCCTACTAGAACCCTTTTGAATTCTCCGCATGCCCCAGGTGCGAATTTGTGACAAAAAAATAGTGACAAAAATTTCAACTTTAAGACTATAACTTTTTATCAACAAAAAAATGCTGAAATTGACATACAATTGATTAGAATCGATGCAGATTCACTCCAGGAACATAAATAAATAATTTGGTGTACAAGTTATTTGGTATAAATAATCTATTTAAACAAATTCTTCAGTATATCATTTTGTTGTGGAAATAAATTATTTGGTTTCAAAATTATTGTCATTTATTATCAGAATGGTATTAGTAACCAAAAATTGTCTTAATTTCAGAATTTATAAACAACTCATAAGGTTATAAACCATTATCTTACCTAATAAGTCCCATGGGCAGACTGACATAGTAGAAAAGTTAATGTTAGGATGAGAACATTTAATTGAAAGATGGTTCTTCATGAAAAGAAAAACCTATTTGTTAAGCAGTATTATTAAATACGCATGTTGATCAAATGCGTAAATTTAACTTCATTGTATCTTCCTTCTTTCGATGCGAAAAAAATTCAACTTCAGGCACTTGAGAATTGCCCGCAACAAAAATTCACTTTTGTTTTTTCTGTGAACTTATGTTATACTTGCTAAACAAGAGCGATACATATTAATTCCTATTCAAGTGAAGTGTATATGTATATTGATCAACTAAATCAAAGTCAGGAAACTGAAATAAGGTAATAATTGTAGAAATGTTTCATGATGCGTCCTATTAAAAAATGGTATTGAGAGAATTCATAGATCCTTTTGAGGTGGACAGTTTTGGTAAGCAACATTTTTTTGTATCTTGCAAAGTTTGATCGCAAAATGGAATTTTTTATTTTTATTTACATGCGGATGCCTCCCAACATTAGAACGTTTTTTGAAGGCTTATAGACACGATTTGCACGGTTCACTCAAAAAATTGTCACTATCCTTCGGACCAATAGATTTCTTGAGAACAGATTTGTTACACATTTCTCACAAGTGGTTAACCTTGGTTGATTTGTTAACTTTTTAATAACAGTAATATCAATCTCAAGTTATTTTGAGAAATTAAAATTTGTTTTCGCCAACTAACATCCAATTTTTTCTTGCTTGGTTTCTCGTGATCTGTTAATTGATTCAAATATTTGATACGTAAGGTATCCAGTTGACTTTTCACAGTTGCATGGACTGTCTGTAAAGTTGGAAAGCAATAATGAAACATGTCAAGTTATTAGTTTTTAATTATTTTTTAGCGATTTGAAAGAAAAATCAACGATCAGTGTAAAATTATATTATTTTAATCTGGATGAAATGAAAAATAGACAAAAGTTTGTTGATATTTTTTCCGTAAGTCGTACACTAATGGTAATGATTTATATGTGCAAGAAAAATTTTCTTTTCAAGTTTGATAATCTTGCCGCGCAGTTTCTTGGATATTTATTTTTATCAGAATTTTACAATTTGTGAAAAAATAAAAATGCTATAATTCCTCGAAGATAATGTTTCATAAGAGAAAACTATTCAGCTCTCAAATTTCTCTTACCGTGTAAAATATTTGAACCGCTCCCGATCAAAAAGGGATATGCGTGGATTCGTCCTTGAAGTCAACTTTAAAAATCATTCGAATTTCAATTTTAAGAACTGATACTTGAAGAGAATTTCAAGGCAAATCTTTTCTTCCTCCTGCAAAAATTTGTAAGTCTTGTAGTTTGTGAAGTAATTGGTGCATAGTATATTATTCAACATGTGGGACACGATACTTTTTCTATGATTTGTTTGAAAAGTGCTAGTTTTTCTACTTGTTTTTTGTTTAAAAAGCAGAAGATTTGTTGTCAATTGACGCAACAATAACAATGGCAATTGTCAAAACTATGGCAATAATATGACCGTAAGAGTGAGTTGATAGCAGTGTTTGGTCAGGAAGGTTAGGAGTGATAGAATTGGATACAACGCAATAGTTATGAGTTCACCTTCACTTAGTGAAGCAGGCCACAGGGTTGGTTGAGTAGTTCGCACTTTATTGACTTTTTTTACTGTGCGTCACTTTTTTCGCTGCGTTCATCTACTATTTTTACTGCGACCGTCTACTTCTTTCACCGTTGCCCAGAAAGGTCGACACTGCGCATGCGCCACGTCATCGACAACAAATTGGTCACTCTTTACATAAAAAACAGGTGGACAAACCAGCACTTTTTCGCGAATTATAGAAAAAAATTATATTTTTCGAATACAAAAAATTTCAATCTTTTTTCACTTCAACTCGCGCTAACTTAGCACATTTTCAGAATTTTTAAATTTCATTAATATTACGTTACGTGCTTAAGTCTTCTGAAACTATTTACTCGTATATAGTTATTATATACACGGTGACCCATTTCAATCTATAATCCCAAATATCTTCTAAAATACTTTATCTACGGAGGAATAGTACGGACAGGGGTTGACCAGGACCGAGGGGGACATTTGACTGTACCATCAATTTTGACCTTGAGGTCAATTTTTAACGTCAAATGGAAATAAGACCCTTTTCTTAAATGAAAACCCCTATTTTTGACTGCGGATTTTAAAAGAGCGAGAAATTTTACGTCAACAATGAACTGTGGAAAAATGGTTTTTGTGACCTTGGAGAGGTAAAAATTTAAGGTGAAATGTCTGAGAAACGACCAGATGCCCTTCTTCTGAATTGTCTTGGTTTTTCGGGGTAAACAAACGTTCAAGATGCTTCACAAAAGCCGATGAAATGTTAAGGTGTACATCACCTTGACCATCATGACCTTCAGGTCAATTTTCAAGGTCACTTGAAGGTCAAGACGATTTTTCTTAGATTGAACTCTGTGCCCGGATGAAATTTTTTTGTAGACTTCAGGCTGTGGATTGTTATCACAACACTCGCCCCAAACACACCCAGACAGTACAGTGTCAAGAATTTTAAGATCTCTGAACTATCGTGCTTACCACATTACTCTCACGCAAGCCTTAAGGCCCCATCATATTTTAGCGCGCATTAAGTTTTGTCAATGGGCTTTGCAAATGGTACAGAGTGATCCTAGTTTCTTTTGACATGTACTTTTCTCAGATGAAAGTAAATTCAACAGCGACGGAGAGCTCAATAGACATAACAGTCATTATTGGTCGGACGAAAATCCTCACTGGTACAGACCGATGAATCATCAAAATCGATGGAGGGTTATGGTGTGGTGCGGAATAGTAAGTGGCTATTCAATTGGACCCTACTTCTTTGACGGAAACGTTGACAGACACACTTACTTAGAGTTGTTAAGGGACCATTTACCTGGACTTTCGGAGAACGCTGACTTAGCAACAAGACAAAGAATGTGGCTTCAACAAGATGGTGTTCCGCCACATTTTGCACTCATCGTACGTGAGTTTTTGAACTTGCATTTCAATGAGAGATGGATTGGACGAGAAGGTCCATTCGAATGGACCTCCTGCTCACCAGATCTAACATCACCTGATTTCTGTTTATGGGGTTATATTAAAAATGTAGTTTTTGCTCAGCGACCCACAACAAGAGAAGATCTGATGGAAAGGATTCAGACAGCTTGCGCAGCCATCTCTCGAGAAACTTTGCTGAGAATTCATAGAAACCAGAAGCACAATTGGTATATCGTGAAAAGCTGAATAAATATTTAGGACAACATGAAGAAGACTGGAAGACTGAATTAGACAATAAAAATGTAGACGGTGCATGGATGATACTACGGGATAGCATCTTAAAGAGTGCATCTGAAGTGTGCGGTACTGCGACTGTAGGAACGAAGACTGGAGATGCTTGGTGGAATGATGAAATCCGCGTGACTGTCAACGAGAAAAAGCAAGCGTACTCGAGAATACTAAATATTCAAGGTCTCTGCGATGAGGGAAAGAGTGGATTAGAAAATGACTATGGGGGTAAGAAAAAGAAAAGTTGAGATACTAGACGAAGAAAGCAAGGATAAAATCGAAGCGGAACAAGATGAAAAAATGTTAAATGATTTTAAAGTAAATAAGAAACTATTTTGAAAATCGGTTTAGAAGACTAGAAAAGGAAATTATCTCTGTGGTAGCTGGAACTAAGAATGCTGATGGTGAAATGATACGGGATTCAGACAAAGTAGAAGACCGTATAAGAGATTTTTTCCAAAAATTATATGAATGTCAAGCTTTGAAACATAACAACCTTGACGTTAAAGTGGATACTCTTGACGATTCCGTTGTAGGTAGCGAAAGAATAATCTATATCGACGACATTATATCCGTGGTTAAGAAACCAAAGCATAATTAGGCTGCTGGTGCGGATGTTATCACCGCTGAAATGCTCAAGAACGGTTGCGGATAATTGCTTGCGTGGCTGAGCGAATTCATGAATATGTGTGCTGTGCATGGTGAAGTTCCAAATGATTGCAGAAAGGCGATTATCGTCCCAATCTACAAGGGATACGGTGATAAAGGCGACTGTACTAATTACATAGCGATTAGTCTACCAAGTACCGTGGACAAAATATTGGCCAAAACACTTATTGGGAAGGTCATGGGAGTAACTAAGGAAAGGATCTGGGAAGTCCAATGTGGATTTATGCCAGCCAGATCATGTGCGGATGAAATATTTAGCTTCAGACAGATCACAGAAAAAAGTTTGAGGGTGAACAGAAGAGTTTTGTGTGCGTTTGTTGATCTAGAGAAATTTTTTGATAAGGTGAATAGATGTCAACTATGGGAAGTCCTGAAAGAGTATAAAGTGAATGGTTGGATCCTCAAAGCAATAAAAACAATATATAATAGTAGTAAAGCGAGTGTAAGAGTGAATGGACAAATGAGCGATTGGTTTGATATCAAGCAGGGCGTTAGCCAAGGCTGCGTTATGTCCCCCTGGATGATCAATATATACATGGACAAACGTCTAAATATGGCTCTCTTACACGAGGAAGGTGTTGATCTCGGTACGGCATTTGTATATTATAAGGTTATTACGGCAGAATCAGTCAACGATTTCCAGAGAATGATGAGCAGACGAGATACCAGCATGAACAGTATGGGTCTTAAGATTAACATGAATGAAACAGAAATTATTGTGTTTAAAAGAAGGCTCTAGAAATAGTATGCAGCATTGCTTTGCGGTGAAATGCTAATGGCCTAAGTCAATATGAGTGGGTTCTTAAAGAATGTGGTGTAGAAGAAAGATTGCTTAACAAAAGTGAAAGAAATTGGCTGACATGGTTTGGTCATGTTGAAAGTGAGTGGTAGTGTACCCAGAGGTAGACCGAAGAAAGGATGGTTGGAATGTGTGAATGAGACTCTGAAGCGAAGGGATATAAGGAGTCGCAGAAACACGAGAGCGTGCATGAAATGATGTATGGATGAAACGGAAGCAAAAGATGTATGAAAGGCTAGAGTTGTATGGAAGACAATTGTTCATAAGAAAAAGAGTGATGCCTAAAACGAAAGATTTTGCATACTAATGGGCCCACGTGGAGAAATTTTCTTAGTGGATTAGTATAATGGCTTCATGAAGCTCTTCACTTAGGTGATTGCTAGAGATATTGCTCAGCGACCCATGTCGGAGCGGTGTTGTGGAACGAGTGTGTCGTTTGAATGAGCTGCACGCGACTTCGAGATTGATCTCAAACCCATTTCTTCTCCTGCAGATCCTTTACTTACCCTTACCATATAAATTTCTTGATTCTCGATAGTATAGCGAGGCTAGAACCAGAAAAGTTACGCTTACCCCGGAAACGATTTACCTTAATGGTATAATAATAAGAATAATAATAATTATTATAATTATATATAATATAATATGATATAATATAATAATAATAATAATAATAATAATAATAAGGGTTCTGGTGATTCGGATTCCACCTTAAGCTGTAGGTCCCCCCATTATGCACTTGGCTGCAACCCAGCCCGTGGATGGTGGGGTAAAA
>JAUMHM010044076.1:0-15371 GCA_032362435.1 Melikaiella ostensackeni
TGTGGATTCCAATTGACTGATGATTTCTTCTTTCGGGATTTTGGAGGGGGCTACTGCAAAATTATGTCCTTTAGACAAGGCTGAGATAATTTCATTGCTGTAAAAGCGGAAATTACATTGCAATTATTTCTTCATAGCGGGAGGTTTGTATAATGATGTAAACACAGTAAGCCCCGGGATATAGAACCATTGCATATCATTCTGATTATCAACTTCAGATCAAAATGATCCACTTTTGGGGTTCAAAATTAATTTTCACACAACTTCATTCATATTTGTCGAGTATCAGCTATTAATATTTTCATCGACAGTCGTGGGTTAGTAATGACCGACAGAATATTGTATTTTTGTATGTATGTATTGATGTATGTATGTATGTACGTATGTATGTATATATTTATGTATGTTGTATTTTTAAACAAAAAAGATGAAATTTCTACAAAAAGAGATGAATTGTCAATAAACGAGTTGAATTTTTATCTAAGATAGATTTTTCAGTCAAGAGAGAAAAAAACCAAATCAGTTTGTTACATTTTCAACCAAATAATAAAATTTCGAGCCAAAAAAGATGAATTTTCAACAAAATAGTTGAACGCTCAACCAAGCCATACTCCATTCTTAACTGATGTATGAGCAAATGCTCAGACTAGAAATTTTCAATTAAAATTTAATGCAAACCAAATATGCAGAAAACTTTCATTTTTCTCATAATACAATGTACAAAACATGTATTGAGAAAGTACATTAGGTTTCTTCTTCCTTGGAGAATAATCCACTTACAATAAAAAATGTCATTGCAAGCAAGTTTAAGGATGCATTAATCAAATAATTAAGAATTAGAACGAACATACCCGATGTGCCGGTTCGTAACCCTCGAAAGTCCTCTCCGAGCCAGTTCGTAACCCAATGATTAACCGGTTCGTAACCGGCTTATCAATTCAGGTGAATTCGGGGTTATAGACTATATTCAATCAATTTCACCGTTTTTACGCTTTTTTTGAAGGAGTTGATTTTTGGAGACTCGTCAAAGTTGACACTAACTAGCGTCAACAGTTAATTGGGCCAAGTGCGTCAATTTGTATACTAACCTCATAGTCGATTCGAGGACTGTCAAATTCTAAATGACGCATTCATTCTTTGTTTTTGATCAATGAAAAAAATTAATAAAGATATTTGGAGAATATTAATTACAGTAAAGATCTGCTTAGGCGTTTTGTCGATATGTGTCATATTTTAATTTTGATGAGAGTTTTTTCCAGAGGGGTAACAGATGCGTCACTGCTGATATTTCGATGCCCGTTCGTAACCGATTCAGAAATTATTGTATTTTAACATGAAAAGCCACTTACTTAAATTATTGCACTCGGAATAAGACGAACGTTATCACTGTCCACTGCATTGCCACTTCTTCTACTAAAAACAAGTCAAGCTATTAAGTTTCGTGGAGTCATTTTAGTGCTAGTCTTATATTCAGCTGGTCTGAAAGTACGATGTGCCACGTTAGAAGGCAGAGCGACATTTTTATTTTTTTTCGAATTGATAAACGCGAAGTAATGCCTATCATCTCATATCAGTTTTGTGCATTTTCATTTTCACTTTGAAAAGAGATTCACATCAGCCAACAGTTTCTATCGTATTATATGAAAAATCAATTTACACGCTTGCTGGGTTACGGAGTGGTCAGGGGTTACGAACCGGGGCCTTTACCTTAAAAGATGAAATGAATGCTCGTTTAGAAAATGCTGCAATTTGAAAAAAAATATCTATCATTTTTTAAGAGTCCTCAGGTAACCTACATTAAATGCCTAGAGATTCCATGAAGCGTCTAGTTACACTTAGTAGCAACGACATATATAAATGATCGTGTAAGCTTGCAAAAATATGTCACAGCATATGCTGCTAACTTCAGAGTTGAATATTTATTTTTTTTTAAGATTAATTTCACATCAACTGAAAATTGAACTATTCCAGTTGAAAGTCCATCAGTTTAGTTTGAAAATTCATTTCTTTTGTGAAAATTCAACTATTATTGGTTGAGAACTCATCTTTTTTGGTGAAAATTCTATTATTTGTTCAAAAATATAATTATTTTGTTCAAAATTCAACAATTTGGATAGAAAATCATCCAACCATTTTGTTGAAAATTCGACTTTTTTGGGGGGAAAAGTTTGGTTGAAAATTTAACCATTTTGTTGAAAATTCGTTGAAAAATTATATTTTTAGCTGAAAATTCAAAAATTTTGTTAAACATTCATCCTTTCTGGTTGAAAATTCAACTATTTTGTTGAAAATTTGGCTTTTCGTTTTGAGAACGAACTTTTTTGTCGAAAATTGAACTGTTTTGTAGGAAATTCGTCTGTTTGGTTTCGAAATGAAACTATTCGGTTGACAGGTAATCTGCTCTTGTCGAGAGTCCAACTTTTCTCTTAAAAATTCAACTACTTGGTTGAGAGTTGAACTACTTTGTTAAAAATTCATTTTTTTGTTGTAAATTCATTATTTTATTGAAAATTCATCTCTTAGGTTGAAAATCCAACTATAATTGGTTGAGAATTCATATTTTTCGGGGAAAAATTTTATTATTTGTTCGAAAATTTTGATATTTTGTTCAAAATTTAACAATTTGGATAGAAAATCATCCAATCATTTTCTCGAAAATTCGTTTTTTTTTGGTGAAAAGTTGGATTGAAAATTGAACTACTTTGTTGCAAATTCGTTTTTTTTTTTGTTCAAAATTAACTCTTCCAATTGAAAATTTAACTATGCCGCTTTTGATTTTAAATTCATCTTTTTTTAGTCAGAAATTGAACTATTTGATTAAAAATTTATGTATTTTGTTGAAATCTCGTATTTTTTTTAGAAAACTAATCTGCTTGCTTGAAAATTCATATTTTTGGCTGAAGATTCAAATTTTTTTCTAAACGTTTATCCTTTGTAGTTGGAAATTCAACTATTTTCTTGAAAATTTGGCGTTTTATGTTGAAAATAAACTTTTCTGTAGAAAATTCAACTGGTTTGTAGGAGATTCGTCATTTCGGTTTGGAAATGCAACTGTTTGGTTGAAAAGTACCTGTTTTTGTTGAGAATTCAACTATTCTGTTAAAAATCCACCTACTTGGTTTAAAGTTGAAGTACTCTATTATAAATTCATTTTTTTTTGTTCTAGATGCAAAATCTTAGTTGGAAATTCATCTCTATGGTTGAAAATCCAACTGTTATTGGTTCAGATTTCATCTTTTGTGAAGAAAAATTTTATTATTGGTTTGGAAATTTCGTTATTTTGTTCACAATTCCAAAAATTTGGATAGAAAATCATCCAAACATTTTGTTGAAAATTCTTTTTTTGGGGGGGGGGGGGTAAAAAGTTAGATTAAAAATTGAACTACTTTGTTGCGAATTCGTTTTTTTTGTGAGATTTCTTTGTGGGGATCTTTTTTAGCAAAAAACTCAACTATTTGATTGAAAATTTATGTACTTTATTGAAAGTTCGTCTTTTTTGTAGAAAATCAATCTTCTTGGTTGAAAATTATTGTTCTTGGTTAAAAATTCAACAATATTGTTAAAAGTTCATCCTTTATGGTGAAAAATTCAACTCATTTGTTGAAAATCAAGCTTTGTGGGTTGAAAATTCATATATTCTGTTGAAGATTCATCTAAAAACTATATCAATTTTGAATAAAAAACAGTTGAACTCAACCAAAAAAGACGAATTTTCAACAACATACATGAATTTTCAACTGAAAAAAAAACTTTTCAACAAAAAAAGAAATATTTGAATTTTTAATTGAGAAAATGAATTTTCAATTAAAAAAGATCAATTCCTAATGATAAATGCATCTCCAAGTATTTCCAGTCAAGAGAGGAATTATAATAACCAGATTGTGAAAATTTCAAGCAAAAAAAAGTGAGTTTTCTGCAAAACAGTTTAATTTTCGACCCAAAAAATATAAATTTTCAACAAAAAGTTAATTTTCAACCCAAGAAGACGACAAGACAGTTGAATTTTAAATCGAATAGAATGATTCTCTACTTAAATCGTTGAATTTTGAACAGAATAAGTAAATCTTTAAACGAATAATAAAATTCTCAACCAGAAAAAGAGGAATTCACAACAAATAATAGCTGATTCTTCACCGAAAGAAATGCATTATCTCTGAAATTCTGAATCTACACCAAAAAGAAATTAATTTTCAATACACTAGTTTAACGTTTAACCAAATGGTTCAATTTTCGACAAAAAAGTTCGTTCTCAACCCAAAAAGCTAAATTTTCAACAAAACAGTTGAATTTTCAAACTCAAAGGATGAAATTTTGAACATGTTCTTTTGAATTTTCAACCAAAAAGATGAACTTCTAACCAAGAAGATGAATTTTCTAAGTAGAAGACAAATTTTTAACAGAATACATAAATTTTCAACGAAATAGTTGAATTTGCCACTAAAAAAGATGAATTTTGAACAAGTAGTTCAACTTTAAACCAAGGAGGTGAATTTTTTACAGAATAGTGGAATCCTCAACAAAAAGGGATTATTTTCCAACCAAACAGTTGCATTTTCAGATCAAAAAGACGAATTTTCTACAAAATAGTTAAATTTTCAACAAAAAAAGTTTATTTTTAACACAAATTGCCAACTTTTGAACAAAATAGATGAATTTTCAACCACGGAGGATGAATTTTGAACAAAATTTTCGAATTTTCAAACAAGAAGATTAATTTTTTACAAAAAAGATGGATTTTCAACGACATACGTGAATTTTCAATCAAATAGTTGAATTTTCTACTAGAAAAAGATGAGTTTTCAACCAAAAATGGAAAAGTCAAATTTTCAGTTGAAAAAATTAATTTCGTACAAAGACAACAAATTTTCAACAGAAAAGTTAAATTTTCAATCAATGAGATGAATTTTTAACTGAAATGATGAATCTACAACAACAACAAAAATTATTGTTAACTTTCAAACAAGTGGGTGAATTTTCAACAGAATAGTTCGATCCTCAACAGAAACCGATTACTTTTCAAACAAACAGTTCCATTTTCGAATTGAAAAGACGAATTTCCTACAAAACAGTTGTATTTTCAACAAAATACGTGAATTTTCAATCAAATACGTGAATTTTCAATCAAATGTTGAATTGAAATAAAAAAAAATTGAGGACATTGTAGAAAAGTTGAATTTTCCAAAAAAAAATTGTTGAATTTTGATTACCAAAGAGATGAATTTTTAACTGAACTGATGAACTTCCAGCTGCAATAGTACAATTTTCAGTTGATGAAAAATTAATTTCCAACAAAAAAAATGAATATTCGACTCTGAAATTAACTTTTTTTTTTACTAAAAGTGTTTTTATGGGTTTTCGAATATGTTGAAGTCCATGTTCGGAAAAAAGTTGCAATTTTCCCATATTGGGCTATAAATCTCCATGGGTATGAACAAATAATTTCAAGAGTAATAAAATTGATTCATTGCTGTTACTGTTAGTGAAAAAAATGTAACTATTCGCCAATTCGTTACTCATTCACAAAAGTAACTTCGTCACCACTATCGTTACCAAAAAAAGTAACTAGTTACAGTAACTAGTTAGGATGAACTGGTTACTACCCATCACTGTTTTTGATGGAGATGGATTTCCTCTTAAATTTAATGCTAAGAGTATTTTCATTTGTCTCAAAAAAATCTTTTTACAGCAAAGAGTATTTTTTTGCGACGACAAACTTCATATAATTTTTGCAACCTAATGATTCTGTTTGTTGAAAAAAAATTTCACGTAATTCAAAACAAAACAGACAAGAGGACGATGCTTTTATTTCAAGACAACTTTTTCTCTGAATAATTTATGAGTTTTAGAGATAAATAGAATGACGTATTCTTACAAGGTTGAACGATAATTTATATCTGTCGTGGCAATTAAGTATAATTAAACGCTTTATGAAATCTCTACACATTTAATGTAGGTAACCTGAGAACTCTAAAAAAATTATAGATATTTTTTTCAAAATGCAGCATTTTCCGAACGAGCATTTTTTTCATCTTTCACTCGTCTTGTCTTCACTGTAGTGCAGTTTAAACTGAAAATCAAGAGTGAAAGCATGAAAAACAAAAATGCTTCGAAGATGGAAACAAAAGAATACCCAGTAGAAAATTATAAATGAGATTAACAATCTGCGACGCGGACTTTGCATGAATAAAAAATATATGATAAATTAATGTGGTTGCAGTTTGTTTGAATAATGAGCGTGACAAATTTTCCATTTAAATTCTTCATTTTTGTATAATAAATTGATAAAGCAATTCAAATGGAGTATAAAAATATAAAAATTAGAGCAGAGACGTTACGTTTCAACATTTCGAAAATTGTTATGTTATGCTAGCACCATAGAAAATCTCTTTTGTCTTCCATGTGAAAACATAGACCTCATTCTCACATGAATATTTCAAGCACAGGACAACTAGTGAAACTCTAACAAAACGTTCATTCTAAAGTTTTGAGCGGAAGGACCTGAAAGAAATTAAGTATTGCGATGAGGTTACGCATTTCCATAGAAAAAATCTTTTGGCATTCATTTAAGAATTCGAAAATTTTTTTTTTCAAATTTTTTTACACAAACTCTTAGAATCAGCTTCTTATTAGAGCTTTACTAGGTATTCAGGGCTAGGAACATTCAAGTAAGCATTTGGTTCATGTTTTTGAATGGAAGCAAAAGAGTTTTTCTGTGGCAACTCGTAAACCCATCGCAGTATTTAATTTTTTCAGATCCTGTCGCTTAAAATTTCAATATGAACTTTTTATAAGAGTTTTACTAGATATCCATGGCTATGAATGTTCATTATGAAAATATGGTCGAAGTTTTCAACTAAAAGCCAAAAGAGTTTTTCTACAGTGCTACGTAAACTTCTCGCAGTTTTTAATTTTTTTTCAAGTTCTTTCACACAAATTTTTAGAACCAGCTTCTAATTAGAGCTTTACTTCATATTTAGGGCTAAGAACATTTAAATAAGCATTTGGTACGTGTTTTTGAATGGAAGTAAAAAAGTTTTACTGTGGCAACTCGTGAACTCATCGCAGTATTTAATTTTTTCAGGTCCTTCCGCTTAAAATTTTAATATGAACTTTTTACTAGAGTCTTGCTAGATATTCATGGCTATGAATGTTTATTATGAAAATATGGTCGATGTTTTCAAATACAAGACAAAGGAGTTTTTTTATAGTGCTACGTAACCTTCTCGCAGTTTTTATATTGCTAATAAATTTTCAAGAAAGAATTTCTGCAGTGTTTCGCAAATATTCAGTTATTGAACACTTTTGTTACAAGTTATGTAACAGAGACACTGCGAGGAATGGAAAAGAGTCACTATTCTTGTTAGGAAAGGTGATTTGTTATTTTAATCTTTCTAATAAATTCTCAAGGAAGGATTTTTGCTTGGTTTTCGCGAATTTTCAGTTTTTTCTCAGTTGCGTTACAAGTTATGTAACAGAAACTCTACGAGGAATGGAAACGAGTTACTTTTATTAATAGGAAAAGCTGGAGTTCGCAAATATTCAGTCTTTCTGTCAGTTTTGTTACAATTTATGCCACAGAGATACTGCAACCAACTGGAAAGAGTGACTTTTGTTGCTAAAGAAGGTGATTTGTTATTTTGATCTTTCTAACAAATTTTCAAGGTAGAATGTTTGCTTGGTTTTGCGAATTTTCAGTTTTTCATCACTTTTGTTACAAACTATGTAACAGAAACTCCGCGAGGAATGGAAAAGAATGACTTTCCTTGTTAGATAAGGTAATTTGTTATTTTAATTTTTCTAGCAAATTTGCAAGGAAGAATGTTTGCTTGGTTTCGCGAATTTTCAGTTTTTTATCAGTTTTGTTACAAGATATGTAACAGAAACTCTACGAGGAATGAAAACGAGTTACTTTTATTTTCAGGGAAAGCTGGAGTTCGCAAATATTCAGTCTTTTTGTCAGTTTTCTTACAAGTTATGTAACAGAGACACTTCAACGAATGGAAAAGAGTGACTTTTGTTGCTAAAGAAGGTAATTTGTTATTTTAATCTTTCTAACCAATTTTCAAGGAAAAATGTTTGCTTGGTTCCACAAATGTTTTTTTTAAAATCAGTTTTGTTACAAGTTATGTAACAGAACTTTCGCGAGGAATGGAAAAGAGTGACTATTCTGGTTAGGTAAGGTAATTAATTATTTCGATCTTTCCAACAAATTTTCAAGGAGGAATGTTTGCTTGGTGTCGCGAATTTTCAATTTTTTATCAGTCTTGTTACAAGTTATGTAACAGAAACTTTACGAGGAATGGAAACGAGTTACTTTTATTATTAGAAAAAGCTGGTGTTCACAAGTATTCAGTTCTTTTGGCAGTTTTGTTACAAGTTATGCAACAGGGACACTGCGTGAAATGGAAAAGAGTGACTTTTCTTGTTAGATAAGGTAATTTGTTATTTTAATCTTTCTAACAAATTTTTTAGGAGGAGTGTTTGCTTGGTTCCGCGAATGTTTATTTTTTTGTCAGTTTTGTTACAGGTTATGTAGCAGAAACTCTGCGAGGAATCAATGAAAATGACTTTTTTCAGAAAAGATGATTTGCTATTTTAATTTTGATAACAAAATTAGGAAAAATGTGTACTGGAATTAACGAATTTTGAGTTTTTTTGTCAGCTTCGTTTCAAGTTATGTATCTGCAATAAATCGAAGAGAGGGACTTTTGTTGTCATGAACGTTGATTCGTTATTTTCATCTTGATAAACAAATTTTAAGAAAGAATGTCTGCTAGGTTTAGCGAATGTTTTTTTTTGTCAGGTCTGCTACAAGTTATGTAACAGACGCTCTGCGAGGAATCGAAAAGACTGACTTTTGTTGTTAGAATAGGTGATTTGTTATTTTAATCTTGATAGTAAAATTTAAAAAAAAGTGTGTGCTGGATTTCGGGAATGTTCCATTTTTTGTCAGGTTTGTTACAAGTTATGGAGCAAAAACTCTACGAAGAATCAAGAAGTGTGCCTTTATCGTAGAAAAACATGTTTTATAATTTAATCTTGCTAAAAAAATTTCAAGAAAGATACTTTTGTTGGGTTTCGAGAATGCTCAATTTTTGCCAGTTTTTTTACAAGGTATGCGACAGAAACTCTGCGAAAAATCGAAGAGAGTGACTTTTGTTGTTAGAAGAAATGATTTGTTATTTTAATCTTGATAACAAAGTTTTCAGAAAGAATGAGTGCCAGGTTCCACGAATGTTTATTTTTTTGTCACTTTTGTTACAAGTCATGTAACAGAAACTTCGCGACGAATCGAAAAAAATGGACTTTTGTTGTTAGAATAGGTGATTTGTTATTTTGATCTTGATAAAAAAATTTCGGAAAGAAATGTGTACTAGGTTTCGCGAATGTTCAGTTTTCTTGTAAGTTTTGTTACAAGTTGTGTAAGAGAAACTTTACGAGCAATCAGGAAGTGTGACTTTGGTAGTTAGGAAAGGTTTTTTGTTACTTTGATTTTTTAAATGAATATTTGCGAAAAGGATTCGGAATCTGAAAATTTTTGAAGGTTTGAACTTTGCGTTTTGCAATAAACAATGGAAGTGCGACGAATCGACGGGGAATTACCTAATAGCTTATAAAAATGCCTTATTAAGAATTAAAAACATGTGATGCTAAGATGTTTATTTTTTTAAAAGAGGTCGCATTGTCATATTCATAAAAGTCCCGAATCTCGAATTTCTGTTACCAACGTATTTCGCCTTTCATTATGTGACTATAATGCTATTTAATATATGGACTTAGTAAATTTATGATATTTCGCAATGTTATGTTGATTTCTCGTTGTCAATTACCTGGTTTTAACATTTTAATCCAACTCCAAATGAGTCATCAAATTATACAATGGGGAAAATATGCCATTGGAGAAAATAAATATATGAAAAATATGTGAATTTTCTTCTTGCACTATTGCTTGAAGCATGCAGTTTCATTCTTTCAATAATTTTTAATTATTAGGACTATAAAAGTTACTATAAATGTTACACAAAAATTCAAAAAGTGAAAGAAATATATCCAAAAAAAAAAAAGAAATTTCATAATTCTTCTTCGATTTTTATTAAAAATGTTACATTTCCTTCTTTGGGAACCTCTTCAATTTTTATGAGGTTTTCAATCAAAATGCGCCAAACACCAGTTCAGAAACCGCATCGTAAAATGTCAAAATTGACTAATTTGTTTCCTTTTTCTACGAATTTCTATATGAATCCAAAGTTTTTTGAGGTAATTTTAACATCTATTACTTTATTTTTTGATAATATCATATTTAACCAGCTAATTCTCATAAATTTTAACTAGGCATATGCCTGAAAGAGACCCACAGAAGGGTCGAAATGTCGTTGTATTTTTTTGGATTTTGATGTTTCAAAATTAAATTTTTACGTGGTGATTTTTAACCATGTGTTGTAATTGATGGTAAGACCGAAAGAAAGAAATCATGTTCTTTCTGAGGATATATGTTTGAACGATCGAAGAAAGGTACTTCTTGGATGAATGATTGAATTTTTCTAGAATTTTCCTTTT
Organism: Melikaiella ostensackeni; assembly: GCA_032362435.1. Taxonomy (NCBI): domain Eukaryota; kingdom Metazoa; phylum Arthropoda; class Insecta; order Hymenoptera; family Cynipidae; genus Melikaiella; species Melikaiella ostensackeni. Next base: position 10,558 of record JAUMHM010044076.1, read on the forward strand.
AGAAAGTTTCGGACGATGAATGAAATCTGGGTGTTTGGAATGCTGGAGGTGTAAATGATCATGAGGAAAAGGAATTGCGAGGTACAATGCGCGTAAGGAAGCTGGATATTTTATGTGTATTAGAAACAAATAAAAAGGAATGTGAGATAAGAAGGATGAAGTATATACTAGAACTTTTGTCAAGAGTAGATAATAAATCACATCGTAGCCAGAAAATCCATCTGATTGTGAATGAGAGAGCAAAAAATCATTTCAAAGAGTACGAATGTGTCTCTCTCAGATGGAATTCAGAAGGCTACTTATTACATCATGCTACGATTCAGTTGATGGTGACAGTAGTGGTATAGAAGATACCTTCTGGGACTCGTTGAATGATATTATAGGTACTTGCGATCCTTAGAAAAGAATCATTCTACTCCGTAACCGGTAAAATGCTGTAAAGCGCTAATGACAAAGTGAGTAGTGAGTGGGTTCTCCAAGAATATGGTGTAGATGAAACATGGATTGACAAAAGTGAAAGAATTTCGCTAATATGCTTCGGTCACATTGAAAGAATGGTTAAAGGACGTTTAGCGTAGCGAATGTATTTGGATAAAATGAATGATCCCTTGTAAAGAGCTTTGCTTAGTCGATGTGGTTGGGGTGAAGAGTATGGATCTTTCTATGGATTTATTGATCAGTACGAGTGTTTATGTGTGAATCGTGATGTGTGATAGCTTTGTGAAGCCCTTCTCCTGCGGTGATTACTAGAAAGATAAGTGTTGTAGGACAAGCGTGTCCTTTGAATGAACAACACGCGATGACTTCTTGACTGATCTAAAACCTATCGCTCCTTCTACAAATTCTTAACATATCCTTACCGTATAATTTTCTTGATCCTAGGGTTTTCCATACCTAATAGGCGGAAAACTTAAAGAAAAGGAACTCAGAGGAACGCCAAAACCTACAAAAAATAAAAAGTAAAAGAATATATTAAAAATCGTCATCAATATCATAATATACAGGTATGTCATAATATATAAATATTTCAAATCAATATCGTAAAAATATAAAAAATAATTAATCATCGTGAAAGCATTAAATCTGAAAGAATATATATTTAAACAATGGTCTCTTCCCGAGCCACCACTGAGGGCCATGGTATAGAGGACGGTGGTGATGGTGAGCTATGTGATAATCAGACAGATCCATTTTACAAAGTAGTCTTCCAATGGCATCCACATGCAGTTTGGACAACCGTTCAAGAGTCATTATTTTTTTGGAGTTTTGGTTTCGGAGTTTGCAGAACGGTTAATTTAATCTGCCTCCATAACAAGACTCAGATTGGTTGTGAAAAATTCTCTCAATCTGGCCAATAAAATCAAAGCTATCAACACCCATGCCATCCTTGTCCTCACGTACTCTTTTGGGCTCATCAAATGATCGAACACTGATTGTGTGGCGATACCAACGAATCGATCAAGCACATTATTGATGGTTGTCGCGTAATGGCTTTCAGAGAGTACCCGCACAGACATAATGCTGTAGCGAGCATCACACATCAATAACTTGCCCTAAACCCAGGACTCTTAACAAAATCGATGCTTTTCTATAGATAAATTTCAGTATCCGTTTCAAAAAATGAAGACTTCATCTCATACTGGGATCTTACCATCCAGACGGATCATTTCATCCAAGCTAATCTGCCTGACATCGTGAGTATGGTGCAGTAGCAACAAACCTAACCAGGGAAGAGACACCTGCAAACAGGTCTCGGAAGAAGAAAGAAATCCAGAGGGGCCGAAGTTGACATCCTCAACCTCGACCCAATAACGGAGGAATAGGAAGTGAGGGAAGCCATGAAGGAAAACTTCGGGGAGACCCTGACTGTCGAAATTGAGGTCAGTATGAAGAAAAGAGCCCTTAGGGAAAACCCGAAGGCCTACGCGGAGCCGACAGAGGAGACCGTTGCGAGGCTTCTACGACCAGAGCATCTTAAGGGGGGTTGGTTTTCCTGCAGAGATAGAAGGTGGAAGCAGTTAGGTGCTGCCGCTGTCAAGGCTACAGCCATCTGGCAGCGACATGCACTGGCGCGGACAGATCAGAAAATTGCTGAAGATAAGGCAAAGAGGATCATAGGTCTGCGGAGTGCGCCAGAAAGCCACACTTGCTACCACTGCGCCACGAGGGGGAGTAAGCCCCGGACTGACCAACTTCTAGGAACAGCAAGATGCGCAGCGCTCCGGGAGGCAGCTCCCAAGAGGAAGCAGAGAGAAATCGCGGAATGAGCCAAGCTGATTTAACAGAAGAACGCCGAAGCATAGCGTAGTGGCTGATAACCCATGGCTCTAAAGTGGTGCGATGAGCGGTCCTGGAGTCAGAGGTTGGCAGGAAGGAGAGGTAGTTTTAGTGGTTATTGCCGTTTTTTAGGCCAAGATGCACACTTAGGGCGTCAATGCATTTCACCCGCTCACAAAAAAACTACAATTCACCGCAAATTGAAGAAAATCGTAAAACATTTGTTTCGGGCAGTTTGCTCGTATACAATGGAATGCCCGGTATATTAAACAACTGCAAGATTTAATTAGATTGAAACTTTTTCCCGATGTTCCAGTTTGATCTAGTATACAGAGGCAGGCCTTATCCGAGTCTCGAGTTGCTGCTACCAGCGAATCACGTGTTTCATCAAATAACTATAATGGTCCTTACTACATAAGCCCAAGGACTGGCTTACAGCCCATAGCGTCGGTACCACTGCTCATGCATTATTACATGACGAGGGTTATGTGTTGGTAATGAATTTTGCGGCTCCCAAGCAAATCACAGATGAAGTAATCAGGTTATCAATATAATGGCACCACCAAATCGTCCAGTTAATTGGCCCATGAGCCCAACCAGAAGATTTCGAGACTAAAACATACTTTTGTTAATTGTGATTCGAAGGCGGATCATAACGTTACAAACAATTGAAATTACATCAAGAAAGCAAATGTGTTATACTTCTCAATGTAATAGTAATGTCTAGTGGTAAATAACCTGCTTCTAACATTTTAATTCAACTTCAGATAAAGATTATATTTTGTAATGAGTAAAATATACCATTGAATCAAATAAATATATGCAAAACATGTGCTTTTATTTCCTGGCCCATTTATTCAATGATAGTTTTGTTGAAGCATGCATGCAAAGATATTTTCTTGCTGGCCTTGGAAAGTTATATCAGATTTCAGGTACGGATCTCAATGTATTATTCAATGTTAGTATTTGGTGTAAATTTTTCACTTTAATGATAAAAGAGTATGTTGTGAAAAGTATTTAAAATTTGTAAACATTCAAGGAAATGAAGTCTTTCAAGACAAGATTATCCCGAGTAGAAAGAAAGTCCCACTAGTATCCCACTAGGATTTGGAATGAACTCCCACAAAAGTACCAACTTTTATTGAAATTATTCACAAGCCCAAGTAGGGACAAAAGTACTTGAAGAATTCAATTTCATTTTTTGGAAATATTCTCAGGACTTATGTTCCAAAATGTAGTGTTGAAATAATATTGATGTACCAAGAAGCTTCAAAATCCGTCATGTTCCAACAGGACAATTTTATGACAAATGTCAATGTTGCAAGTCAGTGTTTGGAAAAATTATTAGTAAAATTTGTTTCATTTTATTTTATTTTTTAAGTTCTGCGAGTTCCCATAGGAAGAGTAAGAAAGAGTTATACTGAGATGGGATTAAGGTACCAAAAATCGAAAGTTATTTTTGAAACAAAGTTGCTAGAAAAGTTCCACTTCAATTTTCTCCGAATTTGCACAATTTCAAATTAATGTGCCAAGAATGTTTGCCATGGCAAAATAAATGACGAGAATGAGAAAATGGATGAAGACGAATTTTGTTTAATTGATGCAGGGTATCTATCTTTCCCAAAAATGAAATGAAAAACTGATGAACTTTGATATGATGTTGGTCTCCAGATTCCTCGGTTTCCGGAATTCACTTGATATCACAAATATTATCTCAGGATTCCAAAAATTTTCCTTCATGCCCTTTCAGATATAGCAACTAGAAACTTAAAGATTTTTTTTTGAACATGCATTTCCTTAAAATCTGAGGCCACATGCTTTGATATATTCTAAATTTTACTTTATTAATTTAAAAAAAAAGCAAAAAGCAGTTTCCGCAAGAAGGCTCATCAATTTATCAGCTTAAAGATAACGCAGTGACGTTCTTTCACGAGGTGGCATGGTAATTTATATCGAAAGCCTTAAATCTCTGCGATACGTAAAGCAAATTCAACTAGTAGCATTATGTAAGACACAAATTATTTTAGATGTATATGGCCAATTCTGTTCAAAATAATGAAAAAGGGCCCAGCTTAACTTCTCAGGATTATTCGAACACGATTTGCTTTTTTATTCAACCTGAGAACTTTTGCTCTTCAGAATGATCACTGAAGAATAACAGAGTTCTTTAAAATGATTAAATGGCGGCCTTTTTGCTGAAAAATTAGAAGATGGATTTTCTTAAAACTCGCTTTTTGAAATTTCCATTCTTTTGAAAGTTATATTGTAACATTTATTGTAGGTGTCCTTTCATAAAAAAAGGTACCACTTGGTCGATCGAAGTTTACGAGATATTCGCGTTTTTGTGAACAAAGGTGTAAAGTATCGATTTTGGGGTTTCGATGAGAAATCATACTTTAATAAATGCTCTATCCGGTGACAATATCCTTGTGACCCGCACGTAACTGGAAATGGGTAAATTTCATGATTCAACAAAAAATATAACACGTGCACTTATGGCACTTGCCAAGTTTAGATGCGATTTCCTCGAAAATCAG
>JAUMHM010044087.1:0-15371 GCA_032362435.1 Melikaiella ostensackeni
ATATCGATTATGATGAATAAACTTGTATTTTTGATTTTAAAAATAAAGTCCTAAAACTTTTTGATCAAGGTGGTAGTTCTACATCTTTCAAAGAAATGCCCTCCACATCTACTGCTGCTTCAGTAATTCCAGCACAACCGTCATCTGTGTCCACTCCATCGGCGCGAAATTGTTTAGGAAATGATGTATTGCCTACTACTCGTTTGTCACAAAATTTTCTTGACTGATACTCAACTGAGGATACCGTGACCGAAGCCGAAATCTTATGGTGTATAGAAGCAGTAATGAATCACAATTCTTTGCGTAATGCTGAAAGCAATGTTTCTCTTTTTCCGCAATGTTTCAGGACAGTAAAGTTGCAAAGAATACAAGATTACATAAGGACAAGATTGCGCACAGCGCCGTTTATGGTATTGCTCCAATCTTTTAAAAAAATCTCGTGAACCAAGTTAAAAGTCTCAAACATACTGGTATTGTCTTCAAAGAGGCTTTGAATAACAAAGCACAGCAAAGTCAAATGGATGTGGATGTTCGTTTCTGAGATAATGATAAAAATTAAGTCTGTGCTCGGTAATTGACATCTGTTCTCCATCACCTTACGACAGCGACTAATATCCTTGACGGACTTAAAACGGCACTAAATGAAATCGATACCCAGAGAATCTTGCAGATGTCGATGGATGGTCCCAACGTCAGTTGGAAGCTTATACGTCTGTTTAACTCGGAACTACGCCCAATCTTGATTCACCCCAACTGCTGGAATTAGGCTCGTGTGACCCTCACGTAGTTCATGGATCTTTCAAGACAGGCATTTCAAAAGTTAATTGGGGTGTACTTCAATTTTTAAAAGCAGGTTACAGCTTATTTAAAGAAACACCTGCGCATCGTGGGGATTTTACTGATATTACGGAATCCGAGGAATTTCCACTGGAGTTTTGCCAGGTTCGTTGGATTGACAACTCAAAAGTTTCACAAAGAATGAATAAGATTCTACCAAATTTGAAAAAATACGTGGAACACGTTCAATCCACGAATAAAGCACCGACCTGTAACAGTTTCAACATCGTTGCTGAAGCGTTAAAAGATAAACTTTTGCCAGCGAAAGCCCTTTTTTAATCACTGGCTGAGGATTTAGAACTATTTCTAACTGAGTATCAGTCAGATGCTCCGTTAGCACTATTCTTATACGATAGTCTGACGCTCTTAGTAAATAATTACATGACACGTCTTGCCAACGAAGACGTAATGGCAAAAACGTCGTTGCGCCGGATTGATGTAATGAAAAAGTAGGACAAGTTATATGTCAATCTGATGTATGCAAAAGACATTGATCTTGGTTATGCCACTCGTGACGCCTTGGGAAAATGCAAAGGTGCGAGCCTTAAAGAAACACTTCAATTCAAGCAAGAGTGCAGGAACTGCCTAGAGTATCTTGTGTGAAAGTTACTAGAAAAAAAAATCTCCTTTGAAGTATCCCTTGATAGAAGCTTTGACTTGTCTTAATCCGGCAAGAATCTGGGAAACCTTAGAAAAATATTAAAGCTTTTCTTCACATTATCTCATGAAAATGCTACCTCAGGAAGAGGGTTTTCTGTGAAGGGTGAAATGCTTGTGGAGAATCATAAGGAAAAAAAGCTTGGGTCACATCGAATCATACACGATGCCGTAACGAAATCAGGAGGTCTCGAATCCTTGATCATCTCTGAGGAGTTAATTTTTTCAATGAGGAATGCCCATGGAAAATGGATGGATGCTTTGGAAAAGTGCAAAAGCAAGAAGACCAAAGAAGAAAAGGCTAAAGAAAATGGGAGGAAGATGAAAAGAGAAGAAAAAGATCTGAAAAGTAAAAAAGCTAAGTTGCTGGCAGAAACGGGTAAACAAATTGCCTCTATTGATGAGCAATTAAAGAACCTGCGAGAATGACTGTTTTTAGTTTTTGTCTTTCAAGTTTTTGTATTCGTAGGCCGTGCCTTCTACAATCCACATGCCTCTTAATTGATCAATGTGCAATTGTACATCTTATTTAAAAAATTTTTTAAGTGCTCCACAATACTTGAACTAGTTTTTACTCATTTTGAATAATGTTCTTAAATTGTAAGTCGTATTCAACATGCACTGATTTCTATTTGAGTATATCACTCTTAAGTATTCTAATGATATGGGTTGTGTATGTTCTCATAAAATTACACATTGGCAATAATATTATATTTCGAACGTTTCCTGAAACGAAGTATCTCGATTTAACACTTAGTTAAAAACATATCAGAAACACTGCGTTTGTTGTACGTACTACTACGTACTTGTGTATTATATATTAATAAATGAGTTTGTAATTTGAAAAAATGTTGCGGCATCTTTCTTTTTCGCTCAAAGTTTGTAAGTTTTAGGCACAATGAATTACAATAATAATATTTTGTTTAAATATAATAAGAAATCGCAATAAATAAAATTATACATAGGAAAACCATATATCAAATGCGTTTTATTCGTGATTCTAGTAACAGGAAATTTGTAAAAAATCGGAACATAGCCGGGAATTTGGTAGCTGAAAAATAGTGGACACCCTGCGCTCGAGGTTCTCAGATTATTTTAACTATATTCTACTTTTTTGATCGTTTCAAAAATTGGATAGTATGTTATACAAAATGAATTAAAGATTTTTCTGGGGAAAAATGGTGGTGGAACACCAAGCACACCCCATAAAAAAAATTTTCAAATAATTGAACCAAAAATTATTTAACGCTTCTATTCGCGAAAATCATTTCAAACATTTTTTCGAACATTCTTTCATTAAGACCCATAACATATTTTTTGTTCATCAAAATCAGTCCAGCCGTTCTCAAGAAAAACTTATTTTTCTATTTTTCTTCTAGCCCTCATAACTTTCATAAAAATTATTTCTCAGATATAATTTTTTTGGGAAATTTATTCTTACATCAGTGTCAACTTATTGTGAAAATTTCAACTAGATCCGATCAGAGGCAGCACATACATGCTAAACTAAATTCCAAAGAGAATTATGAGAGCCGTTTTCTGAATTTCTTTTATTGCACTTCTGTGTTAATAAAGTGAAAAAAATTGTCACTTTTACAACTTAATTTTTTATCTTCTTGCAAACAATTCGAATAAACTCGGAATCAATCAGAATCAGTACAACGGCATCTCAGATATAGTATTAATTCATGATCAGATTTTCAACGAAATACATGAATTTTCAAGGAGAGAAGATATATATTTAACCAAAAATAAAATAGTTAATTTTTCAGTTAGAAAAAAAAATTGAACTAAACTGATGAATCTTCAGCAAGAAGAGTGAATTTTCAACAACAGTGTTGAACTTTTGAACAAGTACTTAAATTTTTAACCAAAGAAACGAAGTTTTAACCAAGAAGATTGATTTTCTACCAAACAAAAATGAATTTTCAAAGAAATATTGAAATTTTTAGCCAAAGAGATGAATTTTCAACTTACATGATGAATTTTCAATTATGAAAATTAATTTTTAGCAAAGGAGCTGAACTTTCAACTTAGCAATTCAATTTTTAACCAAAACGATGAATTTTTGACCAAGAAATTTAATTTTCTATCAAGATGAATAAATTTTCAACAAAAGAGTATAATTCGCTACCAAGTAGTTGAATTTTCTACCAAAATAGTTGAGTTTTTAGCCAAACAGTTGAATTTTCTAGAAAAATAGTCGAAGTTTGAACCCAAAAACGTGAATTCTTATCAAAACTATTGAACTTTCAACAAAACAAATTAAATAAGGGAAGGAGATAGTGTTGCAACGCAATAAGACGAATTTTGAACAAAAAAGTAAATTTTCGACCAAATAGTTAAATTCTCTCCAAAAATAGTTAAAATGTGAGCCCTAAAATACGAATTGTCAACAAAACTGTATATTTTTCAACGAAAGAATTAACTTTCAACCAAAAATAGTTGAATTTTAAACAAAAGATATGAATTTCCGAGTTAAATGATGAACCTTCAACAGAAATAGGTATACTTTCAGTTCAAAAAATAAATTTTTAACAGAAAAAACAACAAATTTTCAACACAATAGTTCAATTTTCAACCAAGGAGATGAATTTTTAACTAGAATGATGAACCTTTAGCAAAAAAGTGAATTCTCAAGAAAAGCGTTAAACTTTCCAACAAGTAGTTGAATTTGCAACCAAAATGATGAATTTACAGCCAAAAAGATTAGTTTTCTATCCAAGAAAATAACAAACGATTTTTAACAAAATATTTAAATTTTGAACTAAAGAGGTGAATCTTCTACTAAAATGATGAATCTATAAATAAAAAATAATAATTTTAAACAAATTAGTTCAACTTTCAACCAATTAGTTGAATTTTCAACCTGAAAGATGAATTTTCAGCCTAGAAGATTAATTTTCTACTAGAAGAAGCAAATTTTCAGCAAAATATCAAAATGTTCAATCTGTTTTGATTGAGAATTCAACTGTTTCTTTACAAATTCGCATTTGGATAAATTCGACTGATTTCTATTCCAAATTGAAATGTTTTTAGTTGAAAACTAAACTTCGAGTATTTTGTTGAAAGTTCATCTTATTGGGTAGAAATTTCATCTTTTTTGATGAAAAATGCAACTGCTTGGTTGAAAATTAATCTCATTTGGTTGAGGATCAACTCTGTTGTTGAAAATTCATCTTCTCAGATTGAAAATTCATATATTTCGTTAGAAAATTCGACTATTTGGTTAAAAATAAACTTTTATAGGAAAAACGTCTTTTTGGCTTAAAAATTCCACAATTTCCAGTAATTTCATCTGTTTTGGTAAAAAGTGTAACCGTTTGGTTAAAAGTTGACCTTCTTTGTTGGAAATTCGTTTTTTCTAGGTGATATAATTTATTTATAAAATTAAAAAATGTTGATTGGTTACAGTATTTTTTATTGTGCACCACTGACGGTGGAATACAAAGTACATTCGCTGAAAAGAAAATATTTTGAATCGTAGAACCACTTTTGAAGTTTGTTCATGCAATTTGTTTATTAAAACCAAATTAAATATTTCATGAACTAATTTTATATCTTAGAACCACTGTACTAATTTTGATTGATTCCGAGTTTATTCAGATTGCGCGCGGAAAGATAAAAATAAAGTTGTAAAAATGACCATCTTTTTACTTTATTTGTTAACATAGAAGTGCAATAAATAAGAAATTGAAAAATCCGCTATTATAATTCTCTTTCGAATTTAGTTAAGAGTATTCCGAAAAAAAAGATCGAATTCAATTAGGAATTCTGGGCTTTATTAACCCAAAATCTTTGCTTCACGTATGAATGATATCTATATTATTTGGATTGTGAAATATAGAAAAACGTAGCAGTTGACGTGTCCAAATTTAATTAGTCCAAGACTTGCAAAAAATTCTGAAATCTAGATAAGAATTGCTCTGATTGTATAATTTGACTTCTTCAAACATTGAGTAATGTTAAATAAAAAATGTCTTGATCACGCAATCGCCTTTTACTCACTTCACTTGTCTGGAACATGAAACAAGACAAACAATTTCGTAAATTACTATAATAATTGTGAGATGACAAAAATGAAAAATTTCCACATCGTCACGCCTTAATTGTATCCGATGAGAATTTTGATATTTATTAATTAATTTTCTAATTGATTGGTCACATGGCAGTCACCTCTCTAATTTTCCCATTGAAAATACATGGGGAAACCCACAGTTTTACGAATATTAATTAAACGAGTGCAAATTACATAGACTACTTAAAATCACTTCTCCTAATGTCACGTATGCATTGGTTTTTGATTTTCAACCCGCCCCAGACACAACAAGATAAACTAATTAGACAGTATGAAAAGTCAGCAATGTCGACTGAATTTCTTGTTAATGGTTCAAACAACTTTTTATTGTCTAAATGTAACTTTGACTAGAACGAGGCAAAAGAGTGTAGTTTTTTTGCAAATTATGTAATAAGCTCGACAACATTTTGGCAAAAATTTACACCTTCTCCAAATAACATGAACTAATTGGGTTAAATCAAAAATCAACACGATAGATTCACTATTTTGTTAATTGTTCGAATAATTTTAAATTGCTGGAATGTAACTTTTAACTGAAATAATGCAGATAAGTATAGCGTTTTGCAAAAACTCGCAGAAATTTCATTACCTCCTCTAATGTTAACACGTTTCGTTACTTATCCATAATTTTTTGAAAAATTTTCCTTTGTTTGAATAATTTTCTTCGACGGAACACAAAAATTTCACTTTTTCTGAAAAAAATGAACTAGCGATATTAGCCAAAGAAAAAAATTTCCTCATCGTAAATTTTCATCTCTACAAGAAATTATGTAATTCTTTACAGATTTAATAAAATCTACTAATAAGGGTCACCACTGTGTGCTGAAACGTGGTGAAAATAAAAAAAGTGTTTTAATTAAAGTTTTAACGCTATTTGGAATTTTTCATTCCGGGGTCTTCGGAGACATTGTGCTATTGTGATTAATCTTATATTGTTGTTCAATTATTGTTGAAGAAATTCCGAATTATTAGAAACAATGTAATTGTTTAGAAAATCATTTTCTTGCCTCTTTTCAAAAACTCCTAGAGATATTGTTCTTTGGAGAACGTTGTGCAGTTGTGATTAACCTTTGAACGTCTTCCAATTATTTCTTAAAATTTCCGTAATATTAAAAACAATGTAATTGTCTAGAAAATCATTTTTTTTCTATGATTCCAAAAACGCTTACAGATATTGTTGAGACGAATCCAGCGATTTTTTGTAGCTTAAAGATTCGTATAGTATCTTAAAAACCAATGAATTCAATAAAATCCCAGGAAATTTAGAGGAATTATAGGGAAACGAGAATAATTCGATGAAATTCATCAAAATTCAAGGTGGAATTTTTTTATTTTCTAGTAAATTGAAAACAATTCAAAATTATTAACAAAATTCATTGACTTCATTGAGTTTGATGTGAATTTAGCAACATTCAAGGGAATCCAAAATAATTCTAGGTAAATTAAAAAAAAAATCGACAGAATTCCAAAGTATACAATAGACTTCAAAAGAATTCAGGATAAATCAATAAGAATGAATGGTGATTTCAAATGAATTCAAGTGAATTGCAAATAATCAAAAACATTCCATAGGTTCCTGTGAAACTAGAGTGAATTGAGGAGAATTCAAGGGAATTCAAGAGAATTTGATGAAATTCATACGAATACAAGATAAATTTAAAGGAATTAAGTGTACATTTGAAGTAACTGAAGTGAATGCAACCAAATTTTCAAAATCCAAAAAAAAAAAAATTCATTAAATTCAGATAAGTGGGACTGAATAGAAATGTGATGAAATTCACAAAGATTTAAGGTGAGTTTAAAAGACTTAAGGGTGAATTAAAACAAACTTTTAAAAAATCCATTGAATTGAGTAAAATTTTGTGAACATGGAAAAAAACAAGTGAATTCAAGAGACTTCTAGAGACATTTAAAAAAATCGGGAGAATGTCGGATTATTCAATCCAATTTATAAGAAATGAGGATAAGTAAACAGAATTCTGGGTAAATACCGAATCAATTCAAATGAATTTTAAAAAATCAAATTATTCCATAGATTACAGTAAAACTGTAGTGAATTTAAAAGAGTTCAAAGGAATTAAAAAGGATTCGCTGAAATTCATACGAATCCAGAATGAATTCAAAGGAATTCAGGGTGAATTTGAAATAACTTAAGTGATCGCAACCAAATTTTTGAGATCCGAACATATTCCACTAAATTCAGATAAATGGGAGTGGACAGGAATCTTATGAAATTCACAAAGGTCCAAGGCGAGTTTAAAAGACTTTAAGGTGGATTTTAAAAAAATGATGAAAATTCGTTGCATTGAGTAGAATTTTGTGATCTTAGAAGAATTCCAGTAAATTCAAAAGAATTCTAGGTGATTTGAAAAAATTGAAGAGAATTCCGAAGAACTCAAAAGAATTCATAAGAATTCAGGATAAATTAATAAGAATTCATCGTCAATTCCAAATGAATTAGAATGAATTGCAAAAAATCCAAAATATTCCATAGATTTCAGTAAAACTAGAGTGAACTTAGAAGAATTCCAGGAAATCCAAGAGATTTGATGACATTCATGCGAATCCAAGATAAATTTGAAGGGATTCTGAGTGCATTCGAAACAACTGAAGTGAATGCAACAAAATTTTTAGGATAAAAAAAATTCAATTAAATTCAGATGAATGGGAGTAAAAAGAAATGTGATAAAATTCACAAAAAATTGAGGTGAGTTTAAAAGACTTCAAGGTGAATTTAAAAAAAACTGAAAAAAATCCATTGAATTGAGTAGAATTTTGTAAACATAAAAAAATAAGTTAACTCATAACATTTCTAGGTAAATTAAACAAGATTCTAGAGAATCTCGAAGTATTCAATCTAACATATAAAAATTCAGTATGAATTGATAAGAATTCATGGCAAATTACAAAATAATTGTATAAAATCAAAATATTTCATATATTACAGTAGAACTATGGTGGATTTAGAAGAATTCAAGGGAATTCAAGAGAATTTGATGAAATTCATACGAATCCAAGATCAATTTACAGGAATTCAGGTTGCATTTAAAATAACTCAAGTGAATGCAACAAAATTTTTGAAATCCCGAAAAATCCCATTGAAATCAGATAAATGTGAGTAAATAGAAAGCTCATAAAATTCAAAAGAATTTAAGGTGATTTTGAAGGTCTCCTGGGTTAATTGAAAAAAAACTCAAAAAAATCCATTGAATTGAGTAGAATTTTGTGAGCATAGAAAAAATCAGGTGAATTCAAAAGAATTCTAGGTAAATTAAAGAATTTCAAGAGAACTCCGAAGTATTTAATCTAACTTATACGAAATCAGAATAAATTAATAAGAATTCATGGTGAATTCCGAAGGAATTCAAATGAATTGTAATAAATCACATTATTCCATACATTTCAGTTAAACTAGAGTGAATTCAGAAATGCTCCAGGGAATTCAAGACAACTTGATAAAATTTATACGGATCCAAGATAAACTAAAAGGAATTCAGCGTGCATTTTAAATAATTCAAGTGAATGCAACAACATTTTTAAAAACCCAAAAAATCCCTCTGTATTGAGTAGAATTTTGTGAACATAGAAAATGAAGAAGTGAATTTCAAAGAGTTCCCTCTGAATAAAAAAAATTCGAGAGAATTCTGAAGTATTCAACCTAATCTATAAGAATTCAGGATATATTAATAAGAATTCATGGTGAATTCCAAAGGAATTCAAATGAATTGTAGAAAATCAAATTATTTCATAGATTTCAGTAAAAATATAATAAATTTAGAAATATTCTAATGAATTCAAGAGAATGCGATCAAATTCATACGGATCCAAGATGAGTTAAAAGGAATTTATTGTGCATTAAAAATAATTCAAGTGAATGCAACAACATTTTTAAAAAACCAAAAAATCCCTTTGTATTGAATAGAGTTTTGTGATCATAAAAAATAAACAAGTGAATTTAAAAGAGTTCCCTCTGAATTCAAAAAATTCGAGAGAATTCCGAAGTATTCAACCTAATTCATAAGAATTCAGGATAAATTAATAAGATTTCATGGTGAATTCCAAAGGAATTGGAATGAACTGCAAAAAATCCAAAATATATCATAGGTTTTAGTAGAACTAGAGTAAATTCAGGAGAGTTCAAGGAAATTCAAGAGAATTAGATGAAATTCATACGAATCCAAGATGAATTCAAAGAAATTCAGGGTGAATTTTGAATAACTCAAGTAAATGCAACCAAGTTTTTAAGATCCAAACAAATTCCATTGAATTCAGATAAATGAGAGCGAACAGAAATGTGATGAAATTCACAAAAATTTGAGGTGAGTTTAAAAGACTACAGAGTGAATTGCAAAAAAAATCTATCGAACTAAGGAGAATTCTGTGAACATGAAACAAACAAGTTAATTCATAAGATTTCCAGGTAAATTATAAAAATTCAAGAGAATCCCGAAGTATTCAATCTAACATATAAGAATTCAGAATTCAGAATTCGAATTCCAAAAGAATTGTAAAAAATCAAATCACTCCATATATTACAGTAAAACCGCAGTACATTTTGAAGAATTCAAGAAAATTCAAGAGAATTCAATGAAATTCATGCGAATCCCATATCAATTATCAGGAATTCAGGTTGGATTTAAAATAAGTCAAATGAATGCAACAACTTTTTAAAAATTCCGAAAAATCCCATTGAAATCAGATAAATACGAGTGAACAGAAAGATTATGAAATTCACACGAATTCAAGGTGATTTTGAAAGACTTCAGGGTAAATTAGAAAAAAGAACTAAAAAAATCCATTGAATTGAGTAGAAAAAATAGAAAAAATCAAGTGAATTGAGAAGAATTCCAGGTAAATTAAAGAAAGTCAAGAGAATTTAGAAGTATTTGATCGAATTTAAATGAATTCAGGGCGAATTCCAAATAAATTCAAATGAATTGCAAAAATAGTAAAGATTTCATAGATTAGAAAGAATTTAAGTTAACATACATTTTAAAGTATTGAAGGAATCTTTAAACTATATTGTTGTGAAGAGTTGAAGAAAATTCACAATCGACCTCTTCAAACAATTTTCTGTATCCGCCCTCGAAAAGTCCTATCACTACATCATCTGGATTTTGTCAGATAAAATGTAGTGTTAATGTATATGAGACGGAAAACTTTATGATGACCTATCTTTCCCCTACCACGTAAAAAAACAGTTTAAAAATTTTTATATGTCTTTCCCGTTTTATCTTTTAAGCTCTTGAGGGTGACATGCTTCTATAACTTTATCAGAATTTCATATTTCGAAGCCTATCACAGAAAACTTTTTCCGTAAACTTTATATTAAATTTAAAACATTTAATTTGTTAACGAAATATGATTGTGTGAATTTAAGCGTGCAGAAGTTTGAAGAGAGTTTAATTGTCGTACCTCTTAAAATCATGGGGGGGGGGGGGGAGAGTCAACAAATGTATCGAAGTTTGACATCTTTAATAACGTTGGATCAACAATAATTATTCTTTTATTTGAAAATCCATAAATGGCGTCATGCCTTTTATCTTTAGATCTCTGTCATTTATTATATTTCCTTTCTGACATCATTTATGGACGATCTCGTTTTTATTATAAACTCTTTCTATAACGATTGTCCTTGACACTTCTATAATCTATAATCTATAATATATAATCTATAATCTATCATTTATAATCTATATTCTATAATCTATAATCTATTATCTATTATTTATAATCATTTGTAATATTGTTGAAAGAAATCATTAATTCAGGTAACATTATTTAATCGTAAAATAAATTTTTCCGCTTAGTGGAAGCAAATACTGTAAATATTGGGAAAATTGCGACCCTAGATCGAGAGGGTGCTGTTTCACTTTTTTGATAAAAATTAGACAATGAAACCAAACGTAGTCTAATGAAATCTCTTCGCGTGATTTTAATATTATTCCTAAAGGGAAAATTTATCGAATAAAATGTGCGCAAGAAAAATTTGTAGAACCACAGATTGCCATTCAATGCCAGGTTACCATATTAATCATGCAAATAAAAAAAAGGTGACAATCATCCTGAAATTAGGGCGGCTTCTAACGTTAAACTGATGCAAGCTTATTGTGTTTGTCAGGGTCTCCAAAAAAAATTTGAATTTTTGAATTTTGCAAACGCCACCCCCTAGACTGCTTTATTTCGATGAAAAAATACTACTCTCAATTTTCTTTTCTTTCCAAAAAAAATGTTTGGAGGTTCCGCTAGGCCGTTTGAGGTCTGGAAATGAATTTTCTTAATTTTCGATTTTTAAGATACAAATTTAAAGCTGAAAATTCTCACACCCTGGAAAGTATTCTTCATTTATTCAGGAATGAGCCCTAAATTTTATGAAGCAAAAACATTCTCAAAGATATTATCGGTCTCATAAAATGAAAATTTGGAATTTCATTTCAATTAATTGTCTGAATTGGCCCCTAAACATTCTTTCTCGTGGAATGATGTGCACAGAATCTTTTTCTACAATATAGGGAGAACATTCTTCATAATGAATAAATTTAAAATATTTATAGCGGGTTACAATAAAAAAGAGTCTCGAATTTCTAAATACACGAAAAGATACATATTTATAAAGTTTACATATTTCTATAGTACTTTAAAATGTATTTTAAGCTATAATTTACCTGAAAAGATCCTTTTTTTCAATCACTTTTAGTCACTTGTTGAAGAAATAGTCACTATGAAAAACAATTTCTCAAAAAGGAGAAAAAGGAATAGTTATGTTGATCATCCGTTACAAAAAAAATTTTTCTCGAACTTTTATTTGAAATGAATAAAAGTGTCCAAATCCATACACCGACGTTTCAACACGGCTTTTTTTATTATTCAAGGTAGAGTTGAACAAAAATCAGAAAAAAATTTCATATGCTAAACTTGAATGCCAAATACATAAGAGAAAACTTAAAATTGAAAAAGAATCATAGTTTAAAAGATAGTAAAAAGTAATTAAAAAGTTAACTAAAAGAATATTTAGAAAAGTTAGAGTATGTGGAAAGTATATAGATAAACAAACACAGATAGATACAAACTCAAAACTCAAGTCATCTAATGAGCGCGAGAAATCTTGGAATTCAAAACAAGTTATTA
Source organism: Melikaiella ostensackeni (assembly GCA_032362435.1). NCBI lineage: Eukaryota > Metazoa > Arthropoda > Insecta > Hymenoptera > Cynipidae > Melikaiella > Melikaiella ostensackeni. The sequence continues at coordinate 12,701 of JAUMHM010044087.1, forward strand.
ATTTAAAATGCATTGGTAGTAATTGTTGATATGCTATCTTTCAGTTCACAGGTTGACACAATTATCAGAATATTTATTCATAAAAATTTATTCCACAATATTTCGTTTATAAGAGATATTTTCTCTCGCTAGTATTTAAATATTTTTATAATCAAAGTCGGAAGAGTGGCTACATGTATATGCATGCTGCGAAAGGCCAGTTTTACTGTTACCATTTACGCAATCTCTTTGTGTTCAGCTATGCGTGTCTTTGATCTCCTTCCAGCTTCCCCAATTTAGACTTTGTTGCAACCAGTACATTAAATCAAGTAAACTACATTAGTTAAGTTTACTTTTGCATCCTGATCTTTTTTACTAATGAAGATTTTTTCTTTTTTTTGACTTTTTTGAAGTAAACATTGATATTGAATTTTTAAGAGAATCTCTGATTTTTCAGATAATCCAGGAATGTATGAAAGAGTTAAGACATTGTCATTACTATTATGATCATCCAACCACTTTTCGTTTCTTTAATAAACTTTAAATTTTCAACCCGAAAGTTGACACGACTCAATTTAATACCTCTGTCAATTAAATTTTTAATTAATAGTATATTGTGCGACAAGTTGAAAAAGCGAGAGTTTTGAATATTCAAATATTTCAAATATTTTGAAATATTAATTGCAATAAGAATGATGTTCAATAACACTGTCTTTTCTTTTAATAACAATTATTATAAGCAAGTTTCGGGTTGTCCGATGGGTTCACCTTTGTCACCAATAATATCAAAGGAAGTACTGTGTTCACAACAATTCCTAGTGATAGAATTAATGAATTTGTGAAAGTTTTCAATATGGTGAAAGATTTGATGCAATTCACTTTTGAAACTGAAGTAAATAACACCTTAAACTTTTTAGATCTATCCATCATTGAAACTGAAAGTTCAATTACGAATTGGTATAGAAAACCAACATCATCAGGTCAATCTTAAAATTTTAGTTCTCATCATCCGTTTTGCCAAAAAATTGGTTTAATTAAAAATTTAATTGACAGAGGTATTAAATTGAGTCATTTCAACTTTTGGGTTGAAAATTTAAAGCTTATTAAAGAAATTCTTCAACTAAATGATTATCCCCTTCCGCTTATTGAGAGTGTTATTGAAGAAAGAGTTTATGAAATTCATAACGTTTCAAAAAACACCAGGAAACAAAAGTGGTTGGTTGATCATCAGAGTAATGATAAAGTTTTAACTCTCCCATACATTTAAGGATTATCTGAAAGGATCAGAGGTTCTCTTAAAAAGTTCAATATCAGTGTTTACTTCAAAAATAGTCAAAAAATAGAAAACTTGTTAATTAATAAAAAAGATAAGGATGCAAAATAAAACTCGTCTAATGTAGTTCACTTGATTAAATGTACTGGTTGCAACAAAGTCTACATTAAGGAAACTGGCAGGAGATTAAAGGCACGCATAGCTAAACACGAAAGTGATTGTGTCAATGGTAACAGTAAAACAGGACTTTCGCAGCATGCATATACATGTAGCCACTCTCTTCTACTTTACTTCTTTACATTTCTTACATAAAATAATTCCTCCGATTTTGTGGTTGTTCTCCGCTCGCGGAATTTTTTTCCGCACATATAAACATCACTTTACCTTTCTTTCATCTCAAATTCCTCTCAGATTGTGTAAATTATGCCGAAAAGGCAGCGCACAACAACTTCATCCAGCTCTATCATTCTTCGGGAAGATCATCAACTGCAAGCGCGCGGCTGCTGCGGCTTCGCCACGTTAACCACCCATTAAAATTCTTCAGAATCCCTTAAAATCCTTAAAAATATTCAGAAATCCTTTGAAATTCCATTTAATCTTATGAAATATAACGGAACCCTCTAAAGTCCGTGAATATACTTTGAAATCTTTCAAAATCTCTTAAACTCCTTTGAAATCCCGCGAAATCATCGCAACACCTTCATATCTCTTAAAATCCGATCAAATTCGTTAGAATCCTCTCAAATCTTTTGAAATCCAATAAAATCCCTTCAAGTCTTCAAAATTCCATTATAGCACTCTGACATTCTTCAAAATTCATGAAAAAATTGAATTTCTCTCTTAAATTGTACTAGCTAAATTCTTCAAACTCTTGAAATCTCGTCAAGTTACGTAAACATTTTTTTTTGAAATATTTTTCAGTCCTTTGAAATACCTTAAAATACTTTCAAATCTGTTGAAACCACTTTAAATCTGAAATCTTTTGAAATTTCGTTTACAATGAAAATAATTGATTTATTGTTGTTATATCAAGTACAAAATTTCAAATCTTACGTTAGAAGGGGGGGGGGGTCACTAAAATCTTAGGAATTCTTACAATAGGGGTGACGAAGTCCACAATTTCGAAAATTATCCTCAGATAACACCCGTATTTTGTCAACAATTTGCTACTTAATAGTCAGCAGCTTTGACTTGTTCAATGTGTGATGGTGGATCCTCAGTTCGTGAGCGAACTTTTGCACTCTTACCGTAAAAACCTTACCAGGTGTTATGTAGTCAGTCACACACTGAATACGGGACGCATTCTGTCTAGCCCAGCCAATTTTCTTGTTCAGTTGATGCGAGCGCCTTTTGGTCTTTTGATCTATCGTCGGCTTTACCATTCGATATGAATCGGCCAAAGCTCTCGCCGCATCATAA
>JAUMHM010044149.1:0-15365 GCA_032362435.1 Melikaiella ostensackeni
GAACCCCGGACCTCTAGTAGGAAGTCCGAGCGCTTAACCGCCTGAGCCACCGAAGCTCTCTTATTATTATTATTATTATTATTATTATTATTTGAATGGGTTGTGATTCAAGGATCCTCTGATGCTCGGCTAATCCACGTGACTTGAGAATTTTGGCATTTTAAACGTTACCGGTTACGCTTAGCTCATGAGTTAAGAGCTCAAACTTAGTTTGTTTACATGTTCGCGAATGTATGGTTAATGTAGTGTTTCTCTTCGGTAATCCAAAAGGACTTAGGAGGTCTAAAAGGAGATTTATAACAAATATGTGACCGACGATTAATTATAAATGATTGTACTATTGAATAGATTCACTGACGCTGACGTTCAAAACGTAAAAATTCTCAAGTCGCGTGAATTTCAGAAAAATGACAGGCGAAGATGAAAGCGAACGTGAATGTGAATGTGAATGTAAAAATACATAACTGACCCCATGTTTCATCAGTTTATGAAGCGGTTTATCAACTACTAGGCACCGTAGGAGAGGATATAGTACGCCCAGAATCATACGGGCGTCCTGAATTAACGGTTTCACGGACAATGGTTTTCTCTTGGTCGTCGTGATGTTTCTGTTGCCCAAAATAAATCATGTCAAGTCTACGAGAGCCGACAGCACTCCGTGCTCAGTCAAAGCCTTTTGCTTCCAGGTATTCCTCAATCAGGTTCATTGCTTTGCTAAGGGTTGTGTCAAGCGGATGACCTACCCTATAGGCGTGTTGATCCTTGTTAATGGCTTTCTGGTCAGGACCTTGAAGAGGCTAAAAGACTGCAAGAGGCAACCGAGTCTACCAAGGGAAGCGATCTCATGAGCTAGCCTCCGTTGCGGCACTAACTAAGCCGCAGGCGGCCTTCGCTACCCGTGAGAAGTCCACTGTTTCCCTTCAGACCCTTTGAAGCCCGCATAGTATGCCCCAATCAGGCAAGTCAAGGCTACAAGTTACAACTAATTATTATTATTTTTCTTATATTTTTTTTTGCAAGTTTATCTCCGTTGAAATTGTAAATAATGAATTTACTATTTTTTCCGATGTTATATTTTCTTATGTAATTATTTAAAGAAAGTGTTTACTCAAGGATAACGGGTGAGTTTTTTTTTCTTTGAAAAGTGGACACCCAGAGAAATCATTTTACAGGAATGTTTACTCGAATTCTCCTGACTTTTTGAGCAGCATGGCAGCCACTCATGCGCAAACAAACTTCCGGAAGTTAGGTGAACCAGTGTATCATAAATGTTGCCGGCAAAGTATGAAATCCAGACAATCATAGAATGCCTAGCACATAAATCAAACGAGTTGAGTGGAATGCACGTAAGTAAAGCACGTAAGTAGTGGTATGTGGGACTGGTTAATTTGTTAGAAAAATTATTTATAACAATAAGAATAATTTTAAAATGGTCTTCCGATTTTTGCCCCAGTTATATGATGATAAAAGATGTCTTGAGTTTTTGGTTTTTTGCCTAACAATTTATCAATTACGTTATTTCAACATTTCTCTTACAAAATGTAAGTTCTCATCAAGATTAGAGAAGTGATTTAAGCCCTGTATAACTTATGTTCCAAATTATAAATAAGATTTAAAATTTTTGAATGTTGTGAAAGTACGGTAGTAAAAATATCCGGAGTAATCTTACCAGTACGAAAACGAGCGAAGTATCATCAATGAAGAGTCCATAAAATATAAGCGTTTATAGCCTAGGAATTTCTAAAAATTCAGAAAAGTTCATAAACCGTGAAGTATCTTTTAAAATTCTCAAATTTGATTTACACCGTTGGTTCTAATGGGCGACAAGTGAAAGGAGCCTTTAAATCTTCCGCCCCCGAATATTTCGCAGTTTCTCAAGTTTCCTTTACTTGCCGCTATAACTACCTTTGCCTTGCCACTTATTACGCGTCTTGATGCCTTTGGGAAATTCAATGCGCCCGGGTGCGGATACAGCTGTGAGTCATCGATGACTCACGCATAGTTTTCAGCTTCCAGCCACTTTCTGTTTCAAAAAAAATTTTCCTTTTCAAATAATATTTTTCTTTAATGTTTCTTTTACCCATTTTGCCTTACGAAATATTGATTCACGGATAAACTGATCACTTATCTGCGACTCTAGTTTTTAGGGCGGAATAAATTTTTTGTTTTTCTTTCCCTAAGTGAAGTAAATTATATCAAACAACTAAGACCGCGATCTACCTAAACCAATAATATCTTCTTGTGAAGCAACATTGTAAATATTTTGTGGGTAATGCTACTTTTTTTATGTTTAAAACTTATACAAGCTTGTGTGTGTGTGTGTGTGTGTGTGTGTGTGTGTGTGTCTATTTTCTATATATCTTTCGTCATAGTTCATGTTATATTTTAATTATATACATTTAGATACTTCAGGAATACTGGTTATAATTTCGTTTTAAATTGTTATATAATTGAAAGTAGTTTAGTTTTAAAGTTTTTAGCTTAGGAATTTGAAATGTAACGCTGGGAATAGAGAGACAAGGCCAAGCAGGCGGCAAAACCTGGAATGATCCTATTGGGTCGCGTACGCAACAAATTCATATGGTAGGGGAAACTCCCGAGTATTATATCATATAGTATATCATTTCTACGGAGTGGGGAGCTCGCGAGTAGAGGTCCCCCATACTGAGCTGCGTCACTCGGCCTTCAGCCTTCACCTGCGACGTTACGAGTAGCGTCAGTCTTCTGCCAGCCAGAAACTAACTCAACTCGTCTGCCTGCCTAACCAGCTGCCAGTTTACCGACTAGTCTTCGCTCTCCAACCTAGGAAGAGTTGGAAAATAAATAGCATCGTAATGGAATTTGGCTGAATTTTCTTTCATCGGACACTTCAACAAACACACTTGCTCTTTCACAGCGGAAAATTAGAAAACGAAAAAAAAAAAACATACAACAGTCCCTTTAAGAACTCATAAATACGATACCCAGCACCTCGCTCGATGACACTTTCGGCGAAACAAGTCGTTCCTTCTCCAGGCCCTTCAGTCGACGTTTTGGGGAGCTATTCCGATTGGGAAGCTACTTCGATTCGTGAGCCTCGAGTTTCAATGATCCAATTGGTGTTGCTCAAGGCGCTCGAAACGACCGTCCTTTTGAACACCGCTTGGTTAACTTGAACAAGGGGCAGGCAGAGAAAGGCCCGACAACTTGATGCGAGGGCAAACAGAACCAGAGCCACGGGTACGTGAGCCGCCCATCAGCCGACATCATTCGCCAGCACCTCGCTACAGGACACTCTTAGCGGTACGAGTATCTTCTTCTCCAGGCCGTTCGGGCGACTTTCTAGGGAGCTTCTTCGATTCGTAAGCCTCAAGTCTCAACGGTCCAACCAGTTTTGCTCCAGACGCTTGAAAAGGCCGTCCTTTTGAACCCCGGTTGAATGACATTGTACAAGAGGCAGAGAAAGTCCCAGCAGCGTGGGGTGAAGGCGACCGGAACCATAGCCGTCGGTGTATGTCAACGGGGACCACCAGCGAGTTTGCAGAGGCCCGTTTCTAGCGTGGAGGCAGCCATCACCAGGGCCTCGCCGACCCGTCACGCATCACTCCCACCTGGGACACTTACGCTGAGAAAAGCTGGCCCGTTCGACACTGGCCCCCGCCCAGCAAAACTGACACATCCCGAGGAAAACGTATGTTGACAAGCAAAGCCTGGCAGGCAAAAAAAATTTCTTGGTTCGACCCGGAAGTTACCTGAAATAGCAGCAAAAAGTTTGCCGACCACAGCACTAAGGGCAAGCTTGCTGGCGACTGCCAAGAAGAATTTGATGGTAATTTAGCAGTTGCATGTTGCTGCCACGTCACGACTATACAATTTTAAACATTCGGTGTCATTGGATGCTCCGCCCTGTAAAAAAAGCTATTGCCAATTCATTTGTTGCATTAAATCGACGATCAAATCAGATTAAGGTCGGTGAAATCGCATTCCTGAAAGATCTGGATTTGCGGTCGGACGTGATTGATACATGGTTACACATTGTAAAGTTACGAACGGTTGTAAAATCACATCGTGGGCTACATAATCTTACAACTATTCGTAACTTCGCACCGTGTAACCATACATTAGTGTGGCCCAAAAATCACATTTTACAAATTTCAACGTGCTGGTTTACCAAATCATTCCCCTAAGCAAATAAATGTACATGTATTCTTTTAATTTCAAAAAAACCTATTTTTAGAAACCTTTCCAGCATTCATCAAATTTTTATATCACAAAAATATCATACAAAAATTGTAGGCATATCTGAACTTGCATGAAATTGCAATATTTGGAGGCTTATTGCAAGCCTTAGATAAGCTTGTGTAATTTGATATTTTTAAGACGCACTTTTGACACTATTAAGAACAGGTTCCCCCAAGACAAAAACTCAAATGAACCTTTGATGTACATTAAAGGAAGAACAAAAAGAAACTGATGGAAAATGACAAATTTAAGTTGAATATCGGATACAGTGTCTACAGGTGGACAATATTAAAGGTCACCATAAACTTAACCTTGGTCTGGGTACCTGAAGTCTCAATTGTAAGTGTTACAGTGATACAGAAGAGTAATAACACTAAAGCTGTTGTCCGGGTTGAACGTGCAGGACTTCTCTATCTTAAGTCGTACATTAACAGAAATTTTGAAGCCTTGGAAAGTGTACTAAAAATAAGTTTTTTTTGGGAAGTAAGAAAATACTTGTACATTTATTTACCCAGAAGAATGATTTGGTGAACCAGCGCGTTGAAAGTTGTAAGATGTGATTTTTTGGGCCACCCTACCATACATTATTATATCCGACTGGAAATCCGCATCGTTCGAGAATGCGATTTTACCAACCTTAATTTGATACTGCTTGAGACGTGGCGATTGCAGTGAAAGTTACTGTTGCGCTGTTGATTCTGTTGAAAATTATATCGCGTATGATGCTATGCAGTCTAGCTGAGTTATATAACAGCTCATGCTGAACAGTATATGTATCTTGTACTTATTACATTTTAGAGATATATGGCATTTAATTATGCGCTGTAGAGTTATATAACGCCAGTGAAAGGCCCTGCATTAAAAATTATTGGAAAATTTCCTGAATCCAATGGTAGCGTGACAAATATTGAATTTTTTGGATCCCATTTTGTCCTCGCGTTTTGAATCTCCACAGCGGTAGTAGTTATCTCTTAAATTGAATCCTTTTCTGTACCCAGCCGCGGCAATATTTTTCTGAATAATTTCGAATACTACAAACCAACCACGAAATGAAGAAATTTTAATTCCTTTTGATTTACCACGTTTAGTTACTTTTCTTTACTGTTTCTCGAATAATAATGAAGTGAAAGGCTCCTACAAAAAATACTGTTGGTCATTTTACATTATCAAGATTGATTTCCATAGGTAAAGCTGTGGTGAAAAAAGATCTTAAAAATTTTTTTGATGATTTCATATTTTTTTAATTGATAAAATTTATATAATAAGTGAAAGCGATGTATTTGTGTGCACAATCCTACCAGATATGGAAAATTTAATGCTTTTGGAGCACCTTCTAATGCGTCAAATGAAAATTGTGTTTTTAATTTATTCAACTTCACGTTTAATAGCTCCGATTGGCTGTGAAACGTATTGAAATTTTATTATTTTCGCTATCTAATCGAGGATTTGAAAACAAGGGACAGAAGCGGCATTCCTAGGGATGGAAATTTTTCAATACTTTTTGATTCAGGCCTCTTCACCGGGACAGTTGAGCCCAAGCACTAGAGACATATAACAGTTAAGGGTGCGCAGTAGAGTTGTGTAATAGCTAAGGCTGCACAGTAGAATTACATAAGAACTAAGGATGCGCATAAAAGTTATGTGGTAGTTGAGGCTGCCCCGTGAAGTTGTGCCGTATTGAAGGCTACACAGTAAAGTTAAGTCATACTTACGGCTGCGCAGTAAGGTAATTATCGCTGCACAAAAGCATGCACACTCAAATTTGCTATTTCGGATTTTGGGATACTTCCTTACGAATGATAATTTAAACATTTCGTAATAGGCTTATTTCTTGAATTGAAATTATGAATACTGCGGGGACCACTGTTGAGTGAGAACTCAGAAATGAGACTAAGCATGAAACAGACAAGAACTATGATTTTAAGAATAATATTATATGTGTACACCCATACTAAAATAGCTCACTTTGTCGCTTGTCAATAAGTGGCAACTTCAAACTGAATTCTGTCTGAAGTTAAACCTTATTGACGAGCGACGAAGTGGGCTGTTTTAATATGAACTTACATATTAATGTGAAATTATAATATGATAATAATATAATAATAATATTGATATAGAACATAAATATGGAATTTAATATTATATGTCTGGAAAAAAACACTAAAAAGTTTTCAAAGGTCTTTCCGCAAATACTTGTTAGGGGAGGCCAGATTCTCAATGTTGGTAACTTTAAAGCACAACCGTAAGTCTTATACAGATTTTCTGCGCAGTAAGACGTATTTTACTTCGCATCCGAAATTACAAGATAACTTCGCCGAGCAGCCTGAGATGTCATACGACAATACTCCACCAGCATACACATGAGAGAACCCCACTACGTACACGGAAATGCAACGCATTCATACTGCGCATTCGGAAGTACGACATAACCATACTACGCAGCCTAAAGTGTCATACAATTGTTCTGTGCAAACATAAACCCCATGGAAGTGTACTGCGCACTGGGAGATAAGAAAACGTCTAGTGCACAACTGTAAGCCCTATAGAAGTCTACTGCGCAGACAGAAATGCAACATAATTCTACTGCGCATTCAAAAGTACGACATAATTACGCTGCGCATACTTGACTGCCATAAAATTTTACTGCGAAACCATAAAACCCATACAAGTCTACTGCGCAGCCGGAAATGCAACATGTTTATTAATTTTGATAATTAATAATAATGAATACTATTTGAATTCCTGGCAGATACGAGTCCTCATTTGTATGCAAATTTCCTGACCGTGTCTTCCTACATACCTGTCCAAAAAGTTTCGAGTCGGGTTCCGCACATTACTGTTTCGGACTGGATAAACCTTCCTCTGTACCTATTTCGAATTTTGATATCACCGTATATAAATTCTTGGCGCATGTGCCGATTTCCCCATAATTCCAAATGATTTCTGAACTATGCGAATAGGCACACTTTTGTTCACTTTTCCATTTTGAAACTGGCGTTCTCTTGTGTTCATCTAGCCACTTGAGCGATTATCCTTATGTTCGAGTCAAATACGAAGCATTGCTCCTTGGATCTGGAATTTCATTCTCGAAACCGGTTACTCGCATTCAAGTGGTAAAGTGGTAGAACAAGTGTAAGTTTTAGTGCAAAAAGTGAATACTATACACCTGAAATATAAAATGCATATTGGAGCATCTCTCGGCCACGATCGCATTTTGACGTTGCTAAATTAAACATTATTTTAGCAACTTTTCTATGTCTCTTAAACTGTCGCTTCATGAAAAAGTCTGAAATTAAACCATTAAAAGGAATTAACGTGTACCATACATTCAGTGCCTATCGTTGTGATCTAGTGTGAGTGTTGATAACGTGAATATCAACATTAAGCAGTTGTCGGAATATTTGTTATAAACGGAATCTTATGCATAATACACAATCACAGAAGCTCGCATTAATCAATATGCCATAATCTTTCTCGTTTCTTCGCCGTCTACGAATGGGCAAAAACAGAACACCGTTGATACCTCTACCTGGGTGCCATAAGAGCTTATGCAGCTTACCTTCCGTGATCTTTATTTTCTGTTATAGCAGGTCTACTAAATTGTCACGGATTTCATTATCATCTCGTGATGAACTTCAGGAAGTTGTCAGCATTCTTCGACAATGATATCTGTGAGTTCGTTCTATTTTTATTATATATTGTCGCTTATTACTTGTATATAATTCCGCTGATTGACGCCCTTTTCGATATTTTCGTGATTTATTGTGTCTGCTCGTACTCTAACTTGGCTAGCGTACACTTTTGTTCATTCGAACTTATATTTTTGTTATTTATCATATTGTTATATATTTAGATTCACATCTCAGATGATTTATTTTACTGCTATGCCTGGACATATTCGGTTATTGTTTACCAATTTATATATTTAAGTCCATGTTCTCTCTTCGGCTTCAGCTTTATTGATTCTAGTTTTTGATTCTCTTCCTTGAATTACGCAGTGCCTTCTATTCAAAAAGTTCACGAGAAAATTTATGAACTTATTGCCAAACAAAACGAAACCCGCGTCAAAATATTTACGTGGAAATTTGAAACCTTCCGTGTGGAATTCCATGTGGATTTCCACGTAAATTTCCACGTCGAATTTTATGTGGATTTGTACGTAAATTTCCACGTGGAATTGCCGGTGGATCTCCAGGTGGATACTTTCAACTGGGATTGAGCCGTGTTATTTCACGATCAAATTCACAATATTGGATGCTGCTAATCTCATGCATCGATCATGTAAAGATCGCATCCAGAATCTAGAAAAGAAATGGCATCAATTGCAGGAAGAGCATCAAGAAGTACTCTCCTCATACACAAAGGAGGGTGAGAAGTTGCCGTACTCCTCTGATGATCTTTTTAATGAAACAGAGAAACTCTATTTACGCGAAATGGGTAAATTCTCAAAGATGATAGATGCTCATGATCGAGAACCAGCTTCCCACCCATGGCCCGGACCTTTTGAAGATCGAGCTTTCCAAATTTACGGCGGATTATTTGGAATCTCAGATTGTAGCCCATATCTACAGAATCAGCCTCCGAGTCGCCAAAGCTTCTACAAGGAACTACAAAAGCCATCGGTGACTTGACGGCACTTGAAAGTCCCGTCGAACATTGGGATGCTTGGTTGACTCATATCACAGTTCAATGGCTTGACCATTATTCCCGTCGGGATTGGGAAACTTCTATCAGAGAAGAAGGGGAAGCACAGGCGTTTGATAAGCCAAAGACTTTTCTTACGACCACACTTAAGGTACTCTAGTCTATGGGCCATTTAGCTGATCTACAAAATTTGACAACCTTGTTAACGTCGAAGAGTTTTGCAAAAATAAAAAATCTAATTCTTTCGCGAAGGCGCACAATATTTCAATGAAGCCTGATGTAACGAGGTTATCAACCATCCCGCGCACATACGGTGCTGAAAGCCGCACTGAGAGGAGTGGGGCTGTGAAAATAGGGCCTCATCACGGCTTCTCCCAGAACGCTTCTGAAAATGTCCGTCTCAAATTTACAGTACCATTTCCACAACTTCTCAAGCCGCTAGTACCGTGTGCGCTAAATTTCCTTATAAGAACTTCTAGGTTCTCGTGAGCAACTCCTACAGGAAGTTTCGCAGTCCTGACTTAACTGGCCGGAAAATAACCCACGGGCTCACCAAGTAAAGTGGTGGTTGATGAGAATCAAGGTCAAACGATTTAATCTAAACCAGTTATTAGAATTTCTTATGTGCAATCAAGGATTTCTTATCTAAGATGTGATTTCGACTCGATTTAGTCTTAAGTTCGACTTCAAGACGGTGATGTCTGGCTGTGTCTCGAAAATGAGATGAGACATCAGATAAATTCTTACTTTTATGGTCGCAGCAGGGTTATTTCAAGTCGGCGTAAATTTGTCTCAAGGCGAACCTTTCTGGACTCAGAAATGAAACAGTTGAAAGATGATGCAAAGGATTAAAATTGATAAGAAAAAAACTGGCCATTTTTCAAATTAGTTGTTTCTAAGTTAACAATTCAAAGTCTGTGGGTCTTAATGACTATAACCGTACAAAATTTGCTTCAAAAAGATTAAAATTGCAATATTCCATAAGACATCAAAAGATGCCTTCACTGCGTCTCCCATATATCTTGATTTGGGGCAATTCCATTTGAAACCAAGTCGAATAATTTTTCTCGGGAGCCTTAGCTAAGTTCACGGCTGACTATATTTCTGTAAATCACACGGAACTAGTAGATTCAATTTTGTATCCAATTCTATTCCAGTATAATCTACCTCCTCTTAGTGTTTTCAAGAAAAAAATACTACTGTGAAACTCGAAGTAGTTGTTAATGGCTCTCATTGAACTTCTACCGTACCTGCACTCAGAGCTCTCGGATATCTTACTTCGAGGACAGATGTTTTCAGTGGTCTTTTCAGGTGACACTGAAAATATTTCTTGTCAAGCGAAAATTCTGCCTGACGATATAGACTGCCAACGCATTTTGTGGAGATTCGACCTCACGAATAAGCCAATCCGAGAATATCAGATGACCACCATTACTTATGGACTATACTTACGTCCTATTTGGTGTAACGCACCATTCAGAAACACGGACGCAGAACATCCGTGATTCCAAGCTGCCTTTATCCTGCTTTACATCTATGTTAAAGATGTTTCGTCAGGTGTTTATGACTCGGAATCGGCCTTGAGCTTGACACACGAGCTTATCAATCTACTACAAACGGGCGGATTGTTCTCACGCAAATGGGCATCCAACTATGCTGCACTCGTGCAATCAGTGCATGAAGATTGGAAGACGAAATCCCAGATCCATTTATGGCATGACGGACATGCGTCTACTACTCAAGCATTCACGTGGCAGTCATCCACGTGCCACCTGACAGCCTAAAGGCTCTGGCTGCAATGGTGTGCTAGATATTACATCCACTCTGGTCTAGAAATACGAAGAAATATTGAATCAGCTCGCAGAGCAAAATGACGTTGCTTTTATTTAAGTCCTTGTTCAGAAATGAATCCTGGACAATTAAAATGCGGACCTGATGACAAAGAGAGATGCGGCGCAAACGCATATTTGCCCGGAACCAGTTCTGAGCCTTGCATCGCACTGCTTTATAATTGGCATTAGAGAACAAGTCCAAGGAGAACTTCAATATCAACGGGAGCAGGTCGAAAGACGTCGGCAGGCTGAGTCAGTCCTGGGCAATAAGAGCTGAAAGGTTAAAGCTTACAAGATCTTTGAACTAACCGAGGGAGATGTAAGAACAATGTTTTAGATGCTCTCTGGAAATATACACTTGAACTATCAAACCTGCAAGATGGGAAACAAAGTCACAACAGAATGTAGAAAAAATGGTAGAGATGACGAAACATTTATACACATTAGTGCGCCCAATAAAAATTTGAATTTTGGAATTTTGCAAACGCACCCCCTTAATTTCTTCTTTTTAATGGAAAAATACTGCCATAAATTCTATTTCATTTTCAAAAAAGTGTTAAGAGGTTCCACTGAGCTATTTGAGGACAGAAAATTCATTTTTTTAGCTATTGATTGTTTTGAAATACAAATTCAAAGCTAAACAATTCTTTCACCCCTAGAAAGTATTTGTTATTCATTGGAAAAAAGTCCTTAATTTTAGGAAACATACTTATACCGGCTGATGAAAAAAAATCTTTAATTTCAAAATGCAAAAAAAATATAAACTTTTTATAGTTAAAAAGTTCTTATAGTACTTCAAATGTATTTTTAACTATAATTTACCTAAAAAAGGATGTAGGACATTTATAAATTTCGAGATTGGTGCATTCCTGCTTTTTTCAGTTTCGATAAGCTTTGCTTACCGATTTCATTCAATTTTCAATTGTTCAAAATTAGAATTGATATAAATAAGAATAGGAGGTATACCGTAGGCAACAGAATAAAATTGTATATATACCTGTATTACATATGAATATTATAAATTTATCTTTTATTGAAGATATTATCGGGTTTAGAGTACGAAAATTTGGAATTTCATTACAGTTAATGGTCTGAAATGGCCCGTAAACATTTTTTTCCGGGAATAATATGCATAGGATTTCTTGTACAATATAAAGAGAATATTCTGCATAATTAATGAATTTATGATATTAATATGAAAAGTGTATAATTTTACTCTATTGCCCAAGGTAAACCTCCTATTCATGTTCATATCAAGTATTATTTTCAGCAATTGAATATCGATTGAAATCGGTAACCAAAACTTATTAAAAACTATAATTACGCGGATTTGCACCAAAATCGAAATTTTTTGAATAGCTTACATCCTATTCAGGTAAATTATAGCTGAAAATACGTTTTAAAGTACTATAGGAACCTTTACACTATGAAAAATGGGTATTTTTTGTATTTTGAAATTTAAGATTTCTTCGTACCTCGGTATGAGTATTTTTAATTTATTCTTTATGAAGAATATTCTCTTCATATTGTAGGAGAGATGCCATGCATATTTTTCAAGAAAAAAATGTTAAGAGGCCATTTGAGACCATTAATTGTAATTAAATTCCAAATTTGCGTATTCTAAGCTCGATGATATCTTCAACAATTATGTTGTTGTTTCCTCAAATCAAGGGCTGATTCTTCAATAAATAATCCCTACCGCATTTTCTACATTCTATTGTGGCCTTGATTCCCATCTTGCAGATTTAATATTTTGAGTATTTATATCCAGAGAGGATCTAAAACACTGTCCTCACATCTGTCTCGGTTAGTTCAGGGACCTCGTACTCGTGAGCCTCAACCTACCTGTGCTTACAGCCCAGGACTAACTCAGCCGGCCGACGTCTTTTGGCCTGCTCCCAGACAAATCTGCTCACGACAAAGGAAATGCTATGCTTCCTGAGGAGGTCAGGAATCGTGGCTCACATCGAATAAGTATAAAGTACGGCACAACGGGATCAGCCTGAGTGCCGGGCGTTTTGTCGCGATGGATTCGCCTATCTTAGAAATACAAAAAAAAATGAACCTAGATCAAGGATGGAGGAGAAGAAAAATTAAGAAGTCGAAAGAGATTATTTGAAGAAACAAAGAAAGGATTGGGATAATGAATCACACAAGAAAAATGTGGACAGCCCACGGCTAATAATAGGGGATATCATTTTTACGAGTGCATCTGAAGTGTGTGGTCTTGCTTTGGCTAGTTCGGGTTAACGAAGCTGGAGAGATTTTCCCTTAGGAAAGATGCTGACATCAGTGAAAATCGAAGAGCCCTATGTTCGAATGCCAGTTGCTACGCGTCCACTGTGGCATGTGTCGGCTGAGCTTCTGCGGATCAGGGACTGATGCGAGGAAAACAGCGCGGCGCATAGTGGGGCAAAAAACATGCCTTTAACACATTAATTTTCAGACAATAATTATTATCAGATTTAAATATCTTTAAATGAAAATAACATTCCGCGTGCAATTTCCATTTCCATTTTTATGAATGAATTTCGAGTGTTTTATATTTGTTGAACAGAATGAAAAAAATCACCTTGGACAAGAAGCGTTTTTATAAAACATTTGTGATCAATCAAAAATGCCTCAAGTCAGTGACGAAAATATATATTATAATACTTTCTTCTTAACATCTTTAATTTTCTCTCTTTTGCAAGAAAGTCTCGAGAATCTGCTGCGAAAATTCCGAGGGTCGCCTCGGGAATTTTAAAAGTCGAGGCTTTGAAAGTTGCAAATCATCCAGTTGAAAAAAGAGATGATCTGCTTGGTTATCTTACATTCAACAAACTAGATTCAACATCGCGCAGAGACTCAGAGACATGCTTTGGGTAAATGATGACGTGTACAGCTTGGTCTTGTACATTAATATACAATTTTTGTTTGTTCACTAATGTTAGTGTAAGTTAACATTTAAATCACTGTGTAAATAAAGAATATGAAAAGTATTAAAATTTCCAATAACCATTAATTGACAAAGAGTTCAAAATGCCATAAATCAACGGCGAAACTGTCTAGGAATATTCTCCAGTCCAATTTGAGGAGTCTAAAAATTCATTGCATGTGTTAAAAAGAAATAAGCGGATGGAATAAATTTGAACGACTTATAAACGAAAAGAGTTTTTCAGTTGAATAATTGGAAATTAATAAATAATTTTCCATTATATAAACGAATTTTATAAACAATTATGCACATCAGATATTCATGATGTTACAAATAAAGTTTTTCCAACGGAATAAAAAACAAATTACTCTACAATTTAACCTATTCACCCAATAAAATTTAATGATTCTCTGAACACACCTAATGACTGAATGCATTATTTATCTATTTTTCGACGTGGAAACTTGATCCTTTCAAAGTATTGTTACGCCATGAACAACATAACACATACCAATCAGTCCCTAAGATTCTCAATTTTGTCCGCAATGTATCAGGGACGAGGGCAAGCCAGAGAAGAGAGTATAAATCGTTGCGAATGTCATTTATTAGAGAAGTTACATGAGTAATCTTAGGCTTTTAGTAATTGAGACACATAGAGTGAGGGTGATAGACCAGCGAGGTATCCCTGCTTTCGGTATTGGTCCGCTCTGAAAAAAACGAGACTGGTGAGTTGCCGGTGACACTTCAGGGTAAAGTAAAAAGGAGAAACTGTTATGGGTTTAGTAACTACTTTCTTTATTCTTTTGTAATGGAAGGCTCGTCCAAAGTCGTCTGACTAGCCCAGATGTGGGCTGAAAGCTGGCTCAATGATCGGTCCTAGAGTGTTGGTACCGATTGCGATTCCTCAAACAGGCAATCTGTCGAGGGGTGGCCAAGGAATGAATTCTTCGGTGTCGATGGGCTGGACTTGATACCCCGGTTCAGGTGGTTGTAGGCAAGTGGATACGTAAATCGTTGCCGAACTGTTGAAGATTGAGGATTGAAGACCGGTAGATTACACTAGACGATTCACTCCGAAGGATGAAAAACTGAAGAAGACATTTGACTGACTGGGCCGACTGGACTGAAATACACTTGTTCCGGGGTGCCAATTATATATCCTTTATTTCTTAGGCGGGGTAGGGTGGTTGATATCGTCGGTGGAGGTGGCTTTGGACGACGAACTAACGCATGAAGGGGGGAGCGGTCGGAGTTGCTGGACGGGTGTAACTTTAGACGAGGAAATCAATGTATGAAGAGAGAAGTGGACCGAATTGGTACTCGGATGAGTCTTTGGGTGAGGATACCATCCATGAAGGGGGGCGGTTGGCGATGTTCGATGGACGTGTCGCTGAACGACATCGTATGAAGGGGTGTACGGTCGGGACGGTCCTCCGAGATCAGCGAGGGTGTCGAGTTCAAAGAATCAATTTCTCCCCTAAAGTTGGCTTTTACGGAGAACGTGTACTAATACATAACTTATGGCTGTGTGATTGTCCAAGTATTTCGATGCTCATGAGGAGTTTCCCGTGCAAGGTTCCATCGCCCCCGTTCATCCATATGTCTCAATACAGAAAGATCATGTAGTACAAGAGTAGTTTAATATTGAATGATTCACAATTCACAAAACTGAGAAAAGGAAGGTGTCACGTGACTGTTACTAGCTATAAATATATATATATATATATATATATATATATATATATATATAA
>JAUMHM010044159.1:0-15364 GCA_032362435.1 Melikaiella ostensackeni
CCCCCAGGCGTGTGACGTAATACTTGAACAGCCCCTTATGGATTCAACTATTTTATTGAAAATTTATCTTTTTTGCATGAAGATTTGTCATTTAAGTTGAAATTTTTTGTTTGCTAAAAATGTATCCCTTTTAATTGAAGATTCAACTATTTGGTTAAATATTCATAAATTTTTTTGAAAATTCATTTTCTTGGTTGAAAATTCAAGTACTTGGTTGAAAGTGGAACAAGTTTGTTAAAAAATCATTTTTTTTAGGTTGAAGATTCATCACTTAAGTGTAAAATTCATCTTTTTGGTAGAAAATTAAGCTTATTAGTTGAAAATTCAATCACTTTATTTAATATTCATATATTTTGTTGAAAATTCGTCTTTGTTGCTTGAAAATTTAAGTATTTGGTTAAAAGTGGAACTAGTTTGTTGAAAAATCTTTTTTTTTTGGTTGAAGATTTATCATTCAAGTTTAAAATTCATCTTTTTGGTTGAAAATGTAACTATTTTGTAGAGAGTTAGTTTTTTTGTTGTTGGAAATTAACTTTTCAATTGGAAATTTAACTATTCCATTTTTGGTTCAAAATTTTGTGTTTTAATCGACAATTCATTTTTCAAATTGAAAATATATGTATCTTGTTGAAAATTCATCTCTTATGGTTGAAAGTGGAATATTTTTGTTGAAAATTAATTTTTTTTGGGTGAAGATTCATCACCTGATTTAAAAATTCAGATTTTTGGTTGAAAATGTAACTATTTGGTAGAAAATATGTCCTCTCTTCTTGTTGAAAATTTATGTATTTTGTTGACACTTCGTCTTTTTGGGTCGAAAATTATTCCCCTTAATTGAAAATTCATGTATTTTGTTGAAAATCCATCTTTTTGGTAGAAAATGTATCTTCTTGGTTGTACATTAATATTTTCGGGTTGAAAGTTCAACTATTTTATAGAAAGTTCGTCTTTTTGGCTTGAAAATTGAACATTTTGGACGAAATTTTTATTCTTCATTGACTGGTAAACCTTTCTTGGTTGAAAATTCAACTGTTCTATTGAAAATTCGTTTTTTTTTTTATTTGACAATTCATATTTTTGATTAAAAATTTAACTATTTCATAGAAAATTCGTTTTTTTTTGAAAATTATTTTTTTTCTAACTGAAACTTTAAATACTCCATTTTTTGTTGGAAATTTATGTATTTTGTTGATAATTCATCTTCTTGTATAAAATTTATCTTCTATGTTGAACATTCATATTTTCGGGTTGAAAGTACAACTGTTTTATAGACAGGTTCGTCTCTTTGTCTTGAAAGTTGATCATTTTGGTCGCAATTTTTTTTCTTGTTCGACTGAAAAATCTTACTTGGTTGAAAATTCAACTATTTTGTTGAAAGTTTAATTATTTTGTTGAAAATTAGACTATTTGCTTGCAGAATATTTGTCTTTTTGGCTTCAAAATTTAACAATTTTGTTGAAAATTCATGTTTATTTTCGAAAATTCGTTTTTTTTGGTAGAGCATTAATCTGGTTCGTAGAAAATTCAACTATTTACTACAAAATTCATGTGTTTTGTTGAAAATTCGTCTTTTTGGCGAGAAAATTAATCTTGATTGTTGAAAATTCATCTTTTTGGTTGAGAGCTCCACTATTGGTTTAAAATTCATCTTTTCCGGTTTAAAATCAACTGTTTTACAAAACATTCGACTTTTTAACTTGATAAATTAACTCTTTTGTTGAAAATTCGTCTTTTTGGGAAGAAAATGAATCTACTTTGTTGAAAATTCATCAATGTTTTTTACTTAATAATTAAAGTATTCAGTTGAAAACTTATGTATTCATTGAAAATTCGTCTCTGGGTGAAGAAATAATCTTCTCGGTTAAAAATTCATCTTCATAGGTTAAAAAATAAAAATCCAACTATTTGGTTCAATATTCAAATATTTTGTTGAAAGTTTACTTATTTTCTTAAAAATTCAACAATTTGGTAGAAAATTAAGCTATTTGGATAGAAATTTACTTTTTTTATTGAAAATTCATATTTTTTATTAAAAATTCGACTATTTTGCTAGAAAATTCAACTGTTTTGTAGACAATTCGTCTTTTAGGCTTCAAAATTAAGAAATTTGTTGAAAATTATGCATTCTGTGAAAAATTCATCTTTTTTGGTAGAGCAATAATCTTCTTGTAGAAAATACATTTTCTTATCTGAAAATTAAAGTATTCCATTTTTGGATGAAAATTTATGATTTTTAAGTTGAAAGTTCAACTATTTGGTACAGAATTCATGTGTTTTCATTCGCGGCTGAAATCTCATCTTCATAGGTTGAAAATCCAACTATTTAGTTTAAAATTCAACTATTTTGTTGAAAGTTTACTTATTTTGCTGAAAATTAAACTATTTGGTTGCAGAATATTCGGCTTTTCCCCTTAAAAATTCAACAGTTTGGTAGAAAATTAAGCTATTTGGATGGAAATTTACTTTTTTGATGAAAATTCAACTATTTGTTCAAAAATTCAAGTATTTGGTCGAAAATAAAACCATTTATTTAAAAATACGTCTATTCGATAGAAAATTAACTTTTTTGTTGAAAAATTATTTTTCTCGGTTGAAAATATAACTGGTTTGTAGATGATTCACCTTTTTGACTTCAAAATTGAACGATTTTAATGAAAATTCGTTGTTTGTTTAGTTAAAAATTATTTTTTCATATGAAAATTTAACTACTCTATTTTTGGTTGAAAATTTATGATTTATGAGTCAAAATTCATCTTTTCCGGTTCAAAAGTCAACTGTTTTATCAAACATTCGACTTTTTAGCTTAGAAACTTTACCCTTTTGTCGAAAATTCATCTTTACGGGTAGAAAATAAATATACTTTGTTTAAAATTCTTATGTTTTTTATTTCATAATTAAAGTATTTAGTTAAAAATTCATGTATTTCCTGAAAATTCACCTTTTGGTAGAGAATTGAACTTCTCGGTTGAAAATTCATCTTCATAGGTTAAAAATCTAACTATTTGGTTCAAAATTCAACTATTTTGTTGAAAGTTTACTTATTTTGTTGAAAACTCAACTATTTGGTTGCAGAATATTCGTTGTTATGGCTTGAAAATTGAAGAATTTGGTAGAAAATTGAGGTATTTGGATGAAAATTTACTTTTTTTATTGAAAATTCATATTTTTTATTGAAAATTAAACTGTGTTGTATGATAATTCATCTTTTTGGCCTCAAAACTGAACAGTTTTGTTGAAAATGATGTTCTTAGTAGAAAATTCATTTTCTTATCTGAAAATTTAACCATTCCATTTTTGGTTGATAATTTATGATTTTTAAGTTGAAAATTCAACCATTTTGATAGAAAATTCAACTACTTTGTAGATAATTCGTCTTTTTGGCATCAAAATTGAAAAATTTTGTTGAAAATTATGTACTTTGTCGAAAATTCATCTTTTTTGGTAGAACATTAATCTTCTTAGTAGCAAATTCATTTTCTTATCTGAAAATTTAACTATACCATTTTTGGTTGAAAATTTATGATTTTTAAGTTGAAAATTCCACTATTTGATATAAAATTCATGTATTTTGTGGAAAATTCGTCTTTTTCGGCAGAAAATAATTTTTGTTTGTTGAACATTTAACTATTTGGTTGCAGAGAATTTGGCTTTTCCCTTGAAAATTCAACAATTTGGTAGAAAATTAAGTTCTTTGGATGGAAATTTAATTTTTGCTGAAAATTGAACTTTTTGGTTAAAAATTCAAGTATGTGGTCGGAAATTAAATTATTTATTAAAAAAATTTCTAATTCATAAGGTAAAACTCATTTTTTCTGGTTTACGGTTCAATTGTTTTATAAAACATTCGACTTTTTAGCTTAGAAACTAAACTCTTTTGTCGAAAATTGGTTTTTTAGGGTAGAAAATAAATATAATTTGTTTAACATTCATCTTATGTTTTTCACTCGATAATTAAAGTATTTTGTTTAAAATTCATATATTTGTTGAAAATTCGTCTTTCGGTAGAGAATTAATCTTCTTGGTTGAAAATTTACCCTTATAGGTTAAAAATTCATCCATTTGGTTCAAAATTCAACTATTTTGTTGAAAGTTCACTTATTTTGTTGAAAATTTAACTATTTGATACAATAAAATTCATGCGCTTTCTTGAAAATTGGCATTTTTGGGAAGAAAATGAATCTACTTTTTTGAAAATGCAATTTATGTATTTTATTTGATAATAAAAATATTTGGTTGAAAATTCGTCTTTTGGTAGATAATTAATTTAAACGGTTAAAAATTCATCCTCATAGGTTGAAAATCCAACTATTTGGTTCAAAATTCAACTATTTTGTTGAAATTTTACTTATTTTGTTGAAAATGTAACTATTTGTTTGCAGAGTATTCGTTGTCTTGGCTTGAAAATTCAACTTTCCTTATGTCAGTTTTGTCGAAAAGAATCTGGTGTTAAATTTCGAGTATATTTGAACATGAAACCGAAGGCCTGAAGGGAAATACAAGAGAGAGCTCTGAGAGCCTCACAGGGTACAATACCACCCCAAGTCGTAAATTTGCGGAAAACCCCCTACAAGCAGTCAGGCCAGCTGAAAATCGTTTTACTGTCCACGCCTTCGACCTTGCCTTTGCCCTTGCCTTCGTCCGCGTTGGGTATTATAGGGTGGTCCAAAAATTCATTACAAAAATTTCTTAAAGATTGAAATGAAATCTATTTTCTTATGAAAATTTTTTGTGTACTCAAAAAGAAACACTGAAAAAGTTCAGAAGTCAAAATTAGACTTCGAGACTAACCGCTTTTCCGACTCATCAGGCGAAAATGCAAGGATTTTTAGAAATCTCTGCTTGAAAGCCAGGAATTAACATGTATTTATTGCATTCTAAAAGTTTGTTATAGAAAAACTGTGGATTTAAATCGGCATTTAAAATCAAAAGCACATAAAAAAATTATGAGGCCATTCAAAAGAAAAGGAAAGCAGAATTACCATTGAATGAAAATTCTGAAATTTTGAATCCTGATGAAAATTATGAAAAATCTGAACCTAGAAGTCGTTGCAGCAGATCTAAAGATGAAAATAAATTTAATGAAGATTTAGCTGAAATGTTCCTGGCTGCTGATATCCCAATGAAAAAAGTTAATAATCCTTTTGCTAACAAATTTCTGTCAACTTATACGGTCAAGACGTTCCTGAAGAATCCACTTCAAGAAAAATATTTGTATCCAAACTGTACGATCGGACTCAAAACGAAATTCGCAACAAAATTGGTAATAATGATATCTGGGTGTCAATTGATAAAACTACTGATGCTTGCGGTAGAAAAGTGGCAAACGTAATCGTTGGAATTTTAGGTGACAGTAAATCTAGAGAATGTTATTTATTAACTTCCGAAGAACTTATTGCAGCAAATAATGTAACAATAGCTGATCTGTTTCGCGATGCAATGCAGTTGCTATGGCCCGACGTTATTCAATACAATAGAGTTTTTTTGTTTTCATCCGATGCTGCACCTTACATGGTTAAATCTGATAATGAATTTTAAACGAATTTTCCAAAAATGTTGCACTTTACATGTGTCGTTGATGACCTTCACCGCGTTGCTGAAGCAATTCGTCCATATTACAATACACTAGATAAAGTTCGTTCTGTTGTATTGAGTTTGAATCCGAAAGAGGCTAAATCCCTAAAAACGGGTCAAAGTGTTTTAAAGCATCCATCTTTGCATGCAGACTTAGAATACACACGTAAAAAATTTAAATTTTCAGTCAAATATATCACAAAATTAGAAAATTATGGATTCATGTTACAAAGAAGCTTGCAATATGTTCAGCATGTAAGGGAAACGTTAGCAAAGCAAAGCGAATGAGCATCAAGATTGGCTGAACAAAAATAAAACGATGTCCTTGCGAAAAATAAAGATTTTAAAATATTCGAATTTATTGCTCAAAATTTCGATGCTGGAAATATTGAAGGTTGCCTCTACCCTGAAAATGAGATGAGAAAGATGAAATATGCACCCATCACATCCGTAGGAACGCAGTTTCTCTCGATAAGCTAATATTTTAAAGTTTTAAACAATTGAAGGAAAGTGTTCATTTTTGATAATCTAAGAATGGTTTTAACAGTTGTAGCTAACATTCCAACCCTCAACAAGTCTAACATTAAAAATGGTTAAATAATAATTAGTTTGAAGCTGAGTTTGAAATGTTGAACTTTTTGGAACCTTTTTCAAATAAAAAAATCGATTTTCAATACCTGGTTCTAAAATTTGCTCATTTTCAAAGCTTGGATTTGAGAAATTATTGTCTTGATTTTTCATTGCTTATAAAATTTATTCTGGAGGCATTTAATTCATAATTGTTTAACTGTAAATCCTTGAAACAGAAAAGTGCGCAACTATCAAGTCTTTCAATTTGATACTCTACGATTTCGAAGAATTTGAAAAACCAGAAAATTTTGTAGGTTTAAAATTGAAACCAAACAATGTAGAATATTTAAATCTAAAATTGATTATTTAGAAACTGACTATCAAGGCTTCTAATATGAAATTTTGCAATCTAGAAATATTTCAAAGTGAAATTATCCTGACATTTTTAATATTTGTTTTGAAACTACAAAAGTGTGAAATTCGAATTCTCCAAAAATTAAGAAATCTCAAACCAAATATTTTTAAATTTGAGCATTTGAAGCAAAAAAAACTTCAGTTTTAAGGGCTCAAAGATTAAATTGTTTTAGAAATGCACATTCAAAACTATAACTTAAAATTTAAATTATAGATATTTTAAAGGTGATAAATATATTATTAATAAGTATCATATCATGTAGTATCATGCGAGTTTCAAAGTGATTGGATAGATTTTTTACTAAGCTTAAATTTTGGGATTAAGATTGAAATGGTTGAATTTCGAAAAGTATAATCGAAAATTTAAAAATTTTTCATTTCTTAACGTTTTAAATTTACTTAAAGTAATTTAAGTAATTTAAATTTTGCCATTAAAATTCAAATAGTTGAAGACAGAAAAGTGTAATTGACAATTTAAAAATGGATCGTTTCTAAAGGATTTACGTTTACTTACAGTAATAAGATTTTCTAAGGGTTTGAATAGAAAAAAGTTTCAATATCACAGTTCTTCACAAATAAATTTTTTTTTAGTTTTGAAATGAAGTTTGTATTTGTTTAAGTTTAAAGGTTCTGGACTATACATTTTTTCATTTTTAGTGTTTCTCATTTAGAATTACTTTTTATATCAAACGGTTTTTTTTTAGAATAATTCAATTTTAAAGGTTTATAATTGAAAATTTTTCCATTTTGAACTGTGGAAACAAAGGTGAGTTTATTTTTTGATTTTAGAAAAATTGGCCTAATAAATTTTTATGTTAAATCATTGTTTTTATAATTTTATAAAGATTTAGATTTCTAGAATGTCAGAAGCTTTGACTTTGAAATATTCAATTTAGTTTTCAATTTCAAATTGTCAAATTTTAGTGGTTTCGAATTTAAATAATTAAAATTCAACGTTCTCAATTTTAAATTATTCAATTTTGAATGCATTTAATTAGAAATAATAAAATTTTCTTTCCTTTGAATTTTAAATGATTCATTCTGTAAAATTTTCATCAGAAAATATTCAATTTTTAACGTTTTGAAATTATCCTATATTCGAAATTTTAATATGAAATCATTCAGTTTCGAGATTCTTGAATTCAATATAAAATTATCGTATTTTGAATGCTTTGAATTAGAAATGATACAATTTCAACTCCTTCCTAATGAATTTGTCCAAGTTTAAACATTTTAGTTTGAAAGTTTTTAATTTTGAAAGCTTCTGTTTTAAAATTTTACAATTTATAATTATCCAATTTCCAACACTTTTATTCAGAAATGATACAAGTCCATTTTCTTTTCATTCTATTCGAAATATTGTCCTATTTCAAAATTTTACCTTATCTAAAATATTTTAGATTGGAACGCTTTCAGTTAGTGATTAAATTCAATAAATGACCTGAAAATAAAAATAAAAAAATTAATATCAGATGTTGTTTGGTCAATTTCACTATTTTCTTATTAAAAGCAAAAAACGTAGAGAGTCGCGATATAAATAACTTCTGACACGGTGCTGACTGTCCTAAGGAAGACATTGAGTATAGGCCGTCAAGGGCACTCAGGGGGGGAGACAAAAGCATTCAAGCGTGAACGACCGAGAAGCCGACACAAAAACGGGGGCCACAGTTACAGGGTAAGAGTGTAATTGAAATCATTCTTCAATATTATTTCCCTGGTCTTCGAATCACATCCATCACAAAATCATATTGCCTTCAATTTTGATAAATTTCAATGAAAACCATGATACCAAAAACAGGAAAATCAGAATAGATGACATTTTTTTTTTAACTTCCTGCGTAGAAAATCCAAAAATTGTAATCCAATGTTTTGTAAACAATTCACTACAACATTAATTGAACAAATAATTCAAATAATTATTAAAACCTAAGCTTTCCTTAATTTTATTTCCTTCTATTTTTCTTTCTTTTGACTCTCTAGTCTAGACAAAAATGTTTTTATAACAAAGGAGGTGAATTTTCAACTGAAATTGACAAACTGTCAACAAAAGAAAATTGAGTTTTAACCAAACAGTTGCATTTACTATCAAATAGTTTAATTTTCAAGCCAAAAAGACGAATTTTTTAGAAGTCAGGTGAATTTTTGACAAAAAAGTTAATTTTCAACCAAGAAAGATGAATTTTCAGCTGAAAAAGGTGCATTTTCAACCGCAAACAGTTAAATTTTCAAGCCAAGAAGACGAATTTTTTGGAAGACAGGTGAATTTTCAACAATAAAGTTCATTTTCAACCAATAAAGATGACTTTTTATAATAAAAGATGAATTTTTAATACAAAAGGACGAACTTTCAACAAAACAGTTGAATTTTTGAAAAAAAAGATGAATTTAACAAAATAGTTGAATTTTTAGCCAGATAGCTCAATTTTCAACCAACAGAGAAGAATTTTCAATCAAGAAGATTAATTTTCTAACACAAGGCGAATTAAAAAAGAATACGTGAATTTTTAACCAAATAGTTGAATTTTCAGATAAAAAAGATAAATTCCCACCCGGATACTCGAATTTTAAACTAAAAAAGATATTTTCGACCAGATAGTTGAATCTTAACTGAAGCAGCTAATTTTTAACAAAAAATGAAACGAATTTTAACGCAATAGTTAAATTTACAACAAAATAGTTAAATTTTCAGATTGAAAGTTAATTTTTAACCAAGTGAAAAAAGAATTTTTAACAAAATAGTTAGAATTTCGTCCAAAAAACTGAATTTTCTACCAAGAAGATTGTTGTTCTGCATAAAATGCCGAATTTGCAAAAAAATACATTGACTTTGAACAGTTAAAGTTTCAACCCAAAAAGACGAATTTTTTACAAGACTATTGAATTAACGGTTGATCAACGGTTGATTAACTTTCTACCAAAAAAGACGATTGTCCAAGAAAATACATACATTTTCAATCAAATAGTTAAATTTTCAGATATAAAAGATAAATTCTCGACCAGATACTTGAATTTTAAACTAAAAAAGATAAATTTTCGACCATATAATTTAATTTTCAACTGAAACGGGTAATTTTTAACCAAAAATGAAACAGATTTTAACGCAATAGTTAAATTTTCAACAAAAGAGATGAATTTTCAAGCAAAAAAATTAAGTTTCAACAAAATAATTAAATTTTCAGCCGAAGAGATATAGTTTCAAATAAACATTTCACATTCATATTTTATAGTTTTGCTCGTGTCCCACTATTCCCCAACTTTTCTCAGAATGGCGAAAACATATAAAGTTATTCAGCTGTTCAGAATTTCAAAATACTGTGACAGCAAACAGTTAGGTTTCCATACGTATTATGACATACATCTTTAAAATTTGGAAAAATATCAATTTTTACGCAAGTTATGGATTAAACTAAAAACGTGTCTCACTATTCCCCATCTTTCCCTACAATAAAATTTTCATAAGAAAGTAAATTTCATTTCGATCTTAAAGATTTTTGATCTTAATAAGAAAATACATAGTGAAAATGTCCAAACAACATCTGATATTAATTAATTTATTTTTATTTTCAGGTTATTTTTTGAAGTTAATTAATTAAGATTTTATTGATTATAACTGTAGTTGTCCTATAAATTATTCTTGATGAGGAAGTCTAAATTGGCTTCGAAACATGTTGGAGAAAAGAAAGAGTGAGAGGTTGGTTTTGGTTGACTCTTTCTTTTTTCTCCCTATTCTCTTAGAAATCGAAATGAAATCTATTTTATTATGAGGATTTTGTGTGTACTGAAAAAGAACACCCAAAAAGTTGACAATTCAGAAAAAGACTTTGAGACTACCTGCTTTTCCGGCTCATTAGAGACAGATGTACAATAAATGTACACAAGAGAAAGAAAAAAAGAGTTTTTCGAGGCCAATTTAGACTTCCTTATCAGGGGTAATTTATAGGAAAACAACAGCTATAAAATTGAGAAAATTGTTAGATGAGAAAAACATTATTACCTGAAAGTAAAAACAGATATGATTGATAATAATTTCAGTTTTGGTACATATTTCATTCATTAATTGAAAATTGAAATTTTGACATAGGCGAAAAGTTCTGACTAAATCCCAAATTCAAATTATTTTATTCTTTAATTGGAAATTAATTCACACAAATTCCACATTATGACACAAAACTAAATTCATTGTATCCAATTAATAATTCCATCCCAAATTCTGTTGTATCTAGCAAGATCTCTTTTCAAATTAATAGCTTTGTCACTTTCTCTCTTTATAAAAAGCATTTCCATCAACTCTCTCTTTCTTTGATTTCTCTCATGGTACCAAATTTTAACATCATACCGATTAAATTCATGCCCATATGTAAGTCTATGTTTTGTAAGGAAAGAGTAATTAGTAATATCTTGCACTTCTATGAAAATTATTTGTATGTTCATCTTTTCGTGCTCTAAGTGATCTTCTTGTTTGCCCTATGTAAACAGCGTCACATTTTATACATTCAAATTTGTAAATTACACATTGTTTTCCTAGTTTCTCATATTTGTCTCTACCCAATGTAACAAACAAGTTGCTTTTGAATGGAACTCTATATATCTTATGTAATCCCAATTTTCCTAACATTGATTTCATGGTACTTGAGATTTTTCCAAAATAAGGTAGGACAACCGTATTGATTCTATTGTAATCTTGTACATTGTTTCTGTTCTGATTATTATTGTTACGCTTAATTTGAACAACTCTGTTATGCATATGCTTGTCAATAAAAGTAATAGGATAATGGTTAAGAAAAAGAATCTGTTTGTATAATTCAATATTTTGTTCATGGAATTTACGATGAGATGATTTAAGAGCTCTATCGATTAAATTCTTTACAACTCCTATTTTGTTTTGAATGAAATGATTCGAATTTGAATTTGGTGTTCATCCTGAAGAAATAGTTTTTCTGTGCAAATCAGTAATAATAAAATTTTTATCAGTTTTTATTAAGGTCAAATCAAGAAAATTCAATTTACCTTCTGTTTCAATTTTAACAGCAAACTGTAATCTTGGCTGTATACTATTATAGTACATTGTGCTCCGCTGCGGAAAAACATAATACAGAATGATCCACATATCTTGCATAAAAGTCCAATTCAAAATTAATTCTGTTAAAAACTTCATTTTCCAAATTTTCCATCTCAATTTCAGTAATACTTGGAGACAAGACTGAGCCTAACGGAGTTCCAAATTTTTGTTTATAAAAAGTACCATTGAATTTAAAATAAACGGAATTAAAACCATATTCAATAGCATCAGGAAATTGTTTTTTTCATAATTTTAGTGTGAAGTTTGATCGTATCCCATCTATTTTCAATAGCAAGTTTGACTCTTTCATATGGAATGTTAGGAAACATGGCTATTACATCAAAGAAGACAACAATATGATTTTGGTATTTTGACATTTTTGATTAATTTTAGAAAGACAGCACTTTTTAATTGATCTTGCTGAAAGTGTAACTGAAGATTTAGGACATTTATCTAATCATTTAAAATACCGTATATACAACATTGTTAAAGACATTTCAATTTTGACTTTTTTCAATTTACAAGATTTTAGTCTTAATAAGTTGAAATATGATGAGAGAAACAAATATATAAAAAAGTTTGATTCATTCAGAAAAAGAAATTTGGAGTAAAAAAAAACTTTTACAGAATTTAGATTACAAAAGTGTTTTAAAAATTTTTCTGTTGCGTCGCTTATAAATTTAATGATGTTGATTTCTTATTTTTGAATACTTTCTATTTCCAAATGTATTTTACTATACTTCGAAAGCTAATTTAGACATAAAATTATGAGATAGTCCTAAAATGCCATTTCCAGGAACACCTCCTGAATATTTATCTGTTTATGAAGCCCGATCTTCGTGTATAATCTTCTAGTTATATTATCCTATTCAAAAGGAGAAAATTGGTTTCCAAAATTTATTGCTATAAGTTTCGGGCATGGTCACTAGAGAATATTTTCTCTTGGGCCTTTTGTTATGGTACTCCTCTAAAGGGTACAAATGTCTCTATATCTGCTGTAATAAATAATAATATAATTATGCAAGCGAAATTTGAGGATTAGAGAGACTATATCGCTTTGAATGGTAGGACCTAACATCAGCTTGTCATTACGTGACACCCCGGTATTTGTTTTGGCAGATCCATTGAAAACTACTCGTAGCTCAGTGGACAAACTTTTTTCTTTGATTACCGCGTGATGGGGTAAATAAAAACCGTCTCCATCAATGCCGTTAGTGATTTCGGTCATGTGACCTAATGTTAAACATTCGTCTAATACCTTTCTGTATTGTGATTCAAAATCAGGATTTTTTGTGAATTTGTAAAATAATGATTTTAAACATTTTAATGCCCTAGATTGCGACTCACCAAATGTTTGTTTATTGGTTTTAAATGGTAGAGCTACGATGTATCGACCTGATTCATTGCGCGTAATGTATTGCTGAAAGTGCTTGTCGCATTCAAGCTCTTCAGTTGAGAAGTGGGTTTGAGATTGTCCTTCTTCAATTTCCCAAAATCGATTAACACTTTCTTGTAACTCGGTTATGTGACAATTTACTTGATTATTATGTAATTTTGAATTACTCGGAGTTCCTCCAATTATCCAACCCAAACGTGTTTTTTGAACGCACAAATCTTCTCCACAAGTAGAAAGATCGATTTGCCCTATACAAAACATGGACAAAGTGGGGCCTGCTCCGATTAATAAATCAACTGGTGCAGGAATATGAAATTGTGGATCGGCTAATGGTACATTTGCGGGTATTCGAAATTTCGCTCGTGAAATTATTTCATTAGGAACCAGTTTGGAAATTTCTGGAACTGTCAAACAAGTGAGTGTTTTTTCGAAAGAATTATGCATTGAACGAATTTTTAATTTGATAACATGTTTTGTTACCGTGGATAAATCGTTCACTGCTCCTACAGGAATGGAACATTTCTTTTTTGCTACTCCAAGTTTATTTGCGAATTCTTCTGTAACAAAGTTGGCAGAGGAACAAGTGTCAAGTAAAACGCGACCACGTATTAATTTATGATCATTGTTATAAACGTTTACTACTGCACTAGTCATTAATTGGGAAGCTGGTGCTTGAAGTGTCAATGAAAAATTATTTTGTTCCATACCTGCCGCCCTTAATTGTCAATTTTTTCGCGTAACTTGCTCCTTCGACATATGGAGCAAAGCATTGTGAGGTTCCTCACAGACTGGACATTTCGTGAAATTACACGACTTGTCTCCGTGTATTCTCAAGCAGTTCAGGCATAGAGAGGCATCTCTTGCTGCTTGAATGCGATGAGGTATCGACAAACTGCGGAATTTTTCGCATCTATAGACGGGATGTCGGTTTTCGATACAAATTGGACACGATTTTCCCGTTTTCGAAAGAAATGCTTGTCTCGTCGTTCTCCGAGAATTATTTTTGTTATTAGACTGCTGTGACGGTTTAATTGAAGCAGAAGCCTGATGTGCTTGTTCAGCCTTATCTCTATCGCGCTTTGATAGTCTAGATGCACACTTATTTTATCGGGTTTGAGAGAAGGTTGCGGTCCTCGGTTCATAGAAGAATGTGACGAAAACTGAGAAAGTTCTGTGGATTTTTCATTTTTTCACACTTTTCCCCATGTTAATCATATGGGAAACTTCAATGGATGTGTGCTAAGCGTAAATATTAACCGATTTAGCTGACATTCGGAGAACATCATTTTTTGACCATTGGAACGAAGCCCGCCCCTGGAAGCGAAAGAATTTGGAATTCAAAAAATAAGAAATACCCTAGTGGTCACTTATCTCACAGTCGAGAGGCGTGGACATAGGTGTAATTTACAGTGGTTCTACGATGTCAGCATTATATCTCTTCGCAGGGGTTACATGGCGCGCCTGCACACTCTGTGGTGCAAGAAACACCTAAAGCTTTTGCACGTTTCGCAACAGAGGTTGCGAAACCGCGCGGACGTCTGCAAAGACGCTGCAGCCTACAATCGCTGTCTGACCATTACCTGGATTGATTACTATTTTTTATAATAATATATATTAATTATTATTATTATCATCTGTCAGTTGGAAAGCTTGAAGGTTCATCCACACATAATGGTATGCATAGAGAGATTGATGCCCCTTTGGAAAACCGGATGACCGGACACTATGAGCCCTCTTCTCTTTTGCATCACACGTTTGCCACTATCTCTCGCACTACGCAATTCTCATGGGTACTCCTGCGGCGGATCTAATAATCGTAAGTATAAGGTCACTCATATATTTCATTGGGATGACTTGAAGGTCTATGCTTCTGGGACACAGCATCTCGAGGATGCTCTAAAGATCGTCGAGGGGTACACACGAGAAATTGTTATGAACTTTGCATTAGACAAGTGTGCCAAGATTCATTTGGAATGAGGAAGACTTGCTAACGTTAGCGATGACCCTGAATTCGTGGACAGAAGCGCTATTAGACACCTTTGCGCTGGAGAGACCCACCTATATCTAGGCATGCCAGAGAGCCGCATTCAAAATATAACATCAGTCAAGGAGGCTCTCCGAAGCAGATAGAAGCATCCCCTTCAACAGATTCGTTTCCCCAACCTGTCGGCTTTGAACAAGATATCTGCAACTAACATGCTTGTCGTCCCAGTTCTACTTTATTTATTTGGGGTGGTCCCATGGACGAAGCACGAGCTCACGGCCCTCGATATCGCGACACGTAAGATCATGCATATGCGGAAGAGCTTGCATATCAACTCGTCCGTTCCGCGCTTATACATCCCACGCCGTAA
>JAUMHM010044177.1:0-15363 GCA_032362435.1 Melikaiella ostensackeni
CGCCTGCTCCGCGGCTTTGTAGAGGAACGCTTCTTTGCCAATCATCTCGTGGTTCCTGACCATTATCAAAAGAGGATTTCTTCCATTCGCCACGATGTAAGCTGTACCCAAGATAATTCGGTCATAAACACTGGATATTTAGAAGTCCGCGTCCGCCTTTACGTCACGTAACGTTGCATCACACAGGAGAAGACTGTCAAGCGCAAACTTTTGAGCCTCCCACTAGAGCAAACTCGCGGATAGTAGGAGATTGAAGTGGGACGTATATTATAAAAACAGCTTACTGAGCCCAGAATAAGCAGTTGATATCTTGCAAGCGAAGCGCGCAGATCGAGGAGGGTACCTTGAGGGTGGCTGGTGGATTTATCTCCTGCCCTGTCTCATACCTCTCTTCAGAGTGAAGAAAGTTAAAGTTTTAGGGGTGAAAGCCTAATCTTTTAACTCTCTCCTGAAAACGAAGGGCACCTTTAGGAGCAGGTAGAAATTCATTTTTCAACCTGATTCAGAGAAAGCTCGTTCTTCTTAAAAGTGTTTGTGCTTTTTTGCCACGAGATTAAAACATCTCTAAAAATCCTCTAAGCGGAATAATAAATTGAGTAATCAATATTGCATTTGTTTTGTCTTTCAAATGATAATTTTCCAGAGAATTTAAAATTTGAATATTTCTGGAGTGTTGTGATTAAATTAGAGAATATTTTCACCCACAGTTTATAGTACTTATATCTGACGAGCAGAACAGGGTCCACCCTGTAAGCTGGTCTAAGAAGTTGAGTGCTATAAATAGTAAACTGTCAATCATACTCTAGCCTCCTATAGGCAGGCGAGAGTCTACTCCCCGCACTGGCTAAGAAGGCAGCTACGGATGAATGGCAGTGAGAGTGCAAATATCTCACGGGTATTTAAAACTCTTTCAACAAAAGAATTTGTATTACATTAATTCGTGCTGGTGCTATTGTCCAGATATTTGAGGAATATTACGGTTTTCATAAATTTCAAATACCTATAAACTGACGGACAGAGGATGGGCAACCGTGCCCCCTGGCCTAAGAAGTGAGGTGCTGGAATTTACAAGCTGTCAATCACGCTGTAGCTTCTTATGAGCAGACGGGAGTCTACTCCCCGCACTGGTTAAGAAAACGGCTACAGGTGAATGCCAGTCCCAAAACAAATATTCCTCTCGTATAAAAAGGTTTCACTAAAAGCTGAATTCCTCAGAGGAAAACCTAACTGTAAGAATAGAAAACCTGTTTTGAGGATCTCCCTCCCCTTCTTCTCTCAGGGTATTCTCATAGCGCTCAAGCGGAAGCGTGTCCGTCTCGTATCTCGAGCGGATCTTGACTCAGGTCGATAGAAAACAAGTGTAGGGAATGTCCCAGTGACTTCGTCAGCCTACCTGATTTGCGAACTACCAATAAAAACAATAATCACTCTATTAGTGGTGCATTAAAAAGTTAATCCTATTATGATTACCTGTAGTTACCCTAAAGTGTAATTTAGAATAAATTTATGATCCTTGGTGTACGAAAGTACGAATTCAACTAGAGACTAGAATCTTTGCTTCACAAATGACCCTATTAGAATTAAAAAGATGGAGGCATGAAGCTAATAGATTAGAGAAATTGAGATTCAAGTAGAAAAATATTTGAAAATGAAAGAGATCCATTTTACGCTTTGCGAGATATAATCTGAATTAATAAAATTGACAATTAAGTGTGTGGATAATAAAAAGAACAAAGAAGAAGAAAAAAGAAATTTATAAGAAAATAAAAATAAAATAAATAGAATATAAGTAGTTCATATGCTTTAAGAAAATCGTTTGAGAATTAGAGATGAAATAACAATGTAAAATAGCTAGAATTATACAATAAAATAGAATTTTTTTGCGCATCTCCACCGTACATCGTAATCGGTAATGATGAAATCCTCATTTAAAGAGGAGACCTAATGTTGAACGTTTTATGAGATTGTTTATTTTCATGTGATGAAGGTTTAGATTAGCAGTTAGGGACCTGTGTTTGTAAATATAGCTTAGTGCAGGTATTATTGAATAAAAACCAAATTCTTTGGAAATAGAATCTTATTCTTTCTCGAAGCAGAACCCATTCTCTATAAAAATTTAAGAAAAATGATTAGATTAATTATAAACTGAATTAATTATTTTCCAACAAGTTAAGTGGCACAAAGCCTCAAGGGTTACAATTTGCGCCCAACGTGGTGCATGCCAGTAGAAAAAAGAAAGTTTATTTACCGCTGCCCTTTAGCCAGAAAGACAATGCACCTAAGAGCATGGACGAGCTCGATGATTGGATGAAAAAAACCGTGAAAAATCTAATGTGAATACCACTCAAAACTGAATCGAGTGTGAAACTGTGTAGAAAGAAACTTAAAAAAAAAACAACTGACGAATAGTGAAAAAGTGATAGGAAGTGAGTGACTCATGAAAACCAAGATGAGCAAAGCCTATGGAGACAGGTTCAGAGCAAATATGGGCTCTGATCAATCTACGATTGGAGGAGCTTAAGAGAAGAACCCAAAGGATAGTAGAGGAGGAAAAACGACACCGGGATCGACAGGTAGCTGAGAGAAACAGGGAATTGCAGAAGAGACTGGCTGCCTTGGAAACTAGCATTAGCCATAGAGGCAACTACAAACATGACAAAAGGATTTGAAGAGAGGAAAAAACGGATGCAAGCACAAATGAACAGGTTGGAGACCACACATACTAGAGTTGCTGAGCGAATCACCGACGATTTAGATCAAGGAACGGACAATCCTATGACGGCAATGAAGCCCAACATCAAGTACGTGCTGCCTGAGTTCAGTGGAAAGGGGAGTCCAATGAAGTACCTACGTCAGCTCAAGCAGTACTGAGAGGTGGTATGTCCCCGGACATGCGATGCCGAATACCTAATCGAGAGATCGCTGTCGGGCCCGCCTAACGATTGGTGGCTCCTTATTAAAGATGAAGTCACCGATCTGGAAACTTTCATCACTCAATTCAAGCAGCGTTACTGGAGCGAACATATACAAGATGAAGTGAAGAAGGAGCTGGAATTTGGACACTATCAACATGGCCGGAACCAGTCAAGGGCGGAGTATGCCACTGAAACATTTGCTCACGTTAGCGAGCTAACGCCTGCCTCACCCAAAGTGAAATTGTGAAGAAACTAGCGCGCCAATCTAACGATGAGATTAAGTATGTCATTATTGGCAGAGGCATAACTCGCTGCAAACAGCCAATCGAGCTTTCAAAGGAGTTCGACAAGATGAGTAACACAAAAAACTGTCATGCCGAAGGAAAGGAATGGAGAAATAAAAGCTATTCACCAAAGGAAAATACCTATAGCAACACAGGCACCTGGCGAGCACAGAACCCATGGAACCAATACCAACGAACAGTCAACCAAACAAGTAATAATAATGGTTGGCAATTGCAAACACGGAGTGGAGGGAAAAACCGTCCTAATGGAAACTTTGGTTTTAAACAGGCTGGCAGCTCGGGATAGGGGGGGGGACAACGAACTCCTCTTAAAACCAAGTTGTGGAGAAACAGTCCAACCAACAACCATTCAAAGTACAAAATATGGAGATAGAGAAGCACCCGGAGCTGGAAAGTTTGGACTACCCGAAGGAAGAACAAATGCTGGAGGCGGGAAACGAACAGGAGACACGTCAATAAAAAACATCTTAAAAAACATTGCCATGACACCGGATACCAGATACTTTGCTCACATGTATACAAATACAAGAGAAGAGCTCACAGAGGAAACACTGGAAGCCACAGCCAAACCACGATCAAGGTGCTACATAGCCAATGTCCAAATCGCTGGAATAGTTACAAAAGCATTTAATGACACCGGGGCCGAGATTACGTGTATATCAGAGGAGTTTTTAAACTCCAACAAGGAAAGATTTAAACGATACCCCACCTTGCCACATTCAGGAGTGGCGGCGTCTAGACCCCTGAGGGGCAAAGCCATACGTCTCAATCGGCAATTATATGTGGACGTACAACTACCCAACTTGATGATGCAGTGGGCATTTCTGGTCGTGTCACGCCTGTCTCGCATGTGCGTTATCGGAATGGACATTTTGGATGAACATCAAACTGTGATTGACCTTGACGTGAGAACCCTCACATTCCCATACCTGGATGGTCTACTAGCCATCAGAATCCTACAGAATGAGAATACAGAGAGTCAAAAGATCGACTACAATTTGATTCCAATAAAATCGCTAAGGGATGGCACAGCGGAATGGGGGGATACAAAGAGTAAGGACGAGACGGTAAAGGACAAAGAGCTCCGATTAAACATCACGCGACAGAAAATTGACGACAAAACGAGTGGAAGTCAAGAGCTAACGGAAGAGGAGAGGGATCAACTGGAAGAGGTACTATGGCACAATCGGCAAGTATTCCGCAGAGAACCCGGACTCCTGAAAAATTACCACCACACCCTCAAAGCAATCAAAAAGAACAAGTAGTGGTACTGAGAGAAAGAATCAAGAAAAAGAGAGAGAGGCTCCTCGCCCGTATCAACAGGGAAAAGAAAGGCGTCACCTTCAGAGTGCAGGAGTGGGTGCTGGCAAAAGCCTGTAATGTGTCCAACACCATAACAGGTGCGGTGGCGAAATTTTCTTGCCCTATATGAAGGACCCTACATTATTGAAGAATAAATCGCCACAAATGTATATGTACTCAGCAATGCTGAGAATGGTCAAGAACGGGGCCGAAACCGCGCCAACGACCTATGCAAGTTTTGACAGAGGGATGCTGTTGGAGGGGATGAAGGAGAAATGACAGGAGGACCCGACAAGCACTAGGACCGTCAAGAGGCAGAGGACAGGTCAGAAACTGCCGAAACGCCTAAGATGCCGGATGCTATAACCGAGATAGAGACGCTGGACACCCACTGCAATGTCGCCATCCAATGCGACATGAGCAGTGAGGAAGAAGACACAATAGGAAAAGAGACCCATAATCATAGGGTGATCGAGACACGGCCCCAATTCATCGCAGTCACTGCGCACCGCCCAATAAGACCAGAAGTGAGCAAGCAGGGCATCGGGACGTCGGATGACACGAACGTTGAATCACCAAAACCCTCAACGTCAAAAGAGGGGATAGAACACTCAAAAATGGAAGGAGTTGGAATTCTGCCCAAAGAGGAAACTAAGGGCGTCGAGACGTCAGATAACACGAGTATGGAAGCTGAGTCGTCAAAGCCCTTAGCGTCAAGAGAAGGGGTGGAAGACGCAGAAACAGAACGAGCTGGAATTCCGCCTGTGGAGGAAACTCATTCACATGACGAGGATGACCAGCCAAATAAAACTGGAAGAGAAGCTCTACGCGAAGTCACTATCAACACAATACACTTCGCGTTGCTGAAGGCTGAACCCAAGGCTGACCAGCCCACCATAAACGGAGACAATGGACCAGTGAACGAGAACAGAACATCTGAAAGAGAAGCCGAAAATCATTGGCGGAGCAAGAATGAGGCGAAAGCTGGCATAAAGCAGAGAAGAGGTGTTTATGCCGTGAGAAGGACTCGAGCAGACGCACTTGTGAAAGCCCTGCTAAATGATAAACACCTGCGGCCGGAAAAACAAGGTAGTAGACCAAAAAAGAAGAATGTTAGTCCAGAGGAGAAAGCCGGTGGCAGAGAAACACCCAGGAAATTAATGGAGAGGAAACCTGTGAAAACAACAAAAATCTGGGCCGAGATACGTCAGGGATTCTTGAGAATCCGAAGGGATGAAGCGCAACGACTACGGCATGCTCTCCACCAGTTGAACGACGGAACAACCACAGGAGGCGAGGAAAAACTTTGGCGACCTCATTCCTCAGAGACGAGTGAAATTTGGGAGAAGTACCGCGCGTGGACGCCAGCACAGGCCTTGCCCCTCACAGCCACATGGAGTTTTCACGGAAGAAAGGCGCTACGGGACTCAAGCAAGAACAATAGGGAAGAGTACAGGAGGAAAAACATCGTGATTAGAGGTGAAAGAAAGAAAGCGAAATTTAAAATCATCACCATGAAATAGCCAACTACAAAGAAAGGGAGTATAAATATGAAATCATATTTTCTTTTTCTTCAATGGTGCTGATTTCAATGGGGGGCAGATGTAACCTGCGAGTTACAGGCGTATCCTACCACTAGGCAGAAAGACAATCTCCTGTGTGAGCAGTACGTAACGCTGCATCACACAGAAGAAGACTGTAAAGCGCAGACCCTTCAGCCTCCCACTAGAGCAAACTCGCGGATAGTGGGACACTAAAGTGGGACGTGTGTTATAAAAAGAGCTCGCTAAGCCCACATCTATTAAACAGGTTTTTGATGCAATTTTTTCCTGAGTACAGAACTTATAATTTATGTTACGAGAGAACCAAAGAAAATCAGTAACGCAAAAACACTTAATATACTCATCAACAAATTGGGAATATATATCGTTGTAATAAGATAGGAGTCCTAAAATATATAATTTATTATGCACTTTCTTTCTTTGTATAATGTCTCATGAACAATAAAGAGAATTTTGAACTTGAACGAGAATAAGCAGTTGAGATCTTGCGAGCGACATGCACAGATCTAGGAGGGTACCTTCAGGGTGGCTGGTAAATCTATTCTCTTGTCCCGTCTCATACCTCTCTTCAAAGTGAAGAAAGATAAAGTTTTAGGGGTAAAAGCATAATCTTTTAATTCTCTCCCGAAAACCAAGGGCACCTTTAGGAACAGGTAGAAATTCATTTCTCAACCTGGTTCAGAAAAGGCTCGTTCTCCTTAGGAGTGTTTGTGCTTTTCCGCCACGAGATTAAAACATCTCCAAAAATTCTAAAAGCGGAATAATAAATTGAAAAATTAATATTGAATTTGTTTTGTCTTTCGAATGATAATTTTCCAGTGAAT
This sequence comes from Melikaiella ostensackeni, assembly GCA_032362435.1. Lineage (NCBI taxonomy): Eukaryota > Metazoa > Arthropoda > Insecta > Hymenoptera > Cynipidae > Melikaiella > Melikaiella ostensackeni. Next base: position 6,909 of record JAUMHM010044177.1, read on the forward strand.
TTGAAATTTTAATATTTCACGAGTGTTGTGATTGAATTGGAGAATATTTTTACCCACAATTTATAGTATTTATAACTGACGAGCAGAGCAGGGTCTCCCCTGTGAGCTGGTCCAAGAAGTTGAGTACTATAAATAGTAAACTGTCAATCATACTCTAGCCTCCTATGGGCAGACAGAAGTCTACTCCACCCACTGGCTAAGAAGGCAGCTACAAGTGGATGGCAGTGAGAGTGCAAATACCTCACGGATATGTGAAACTCTTTTAACAAGAAAATTTGTATTACATTGATTCGTGCTGTGGCTATCGCCCAGATATTTGAGGAATATTACGGTTTTCATAAACTCCAAATACCTATGAACTGACGGGCAGAGCACGGTCAACCATGTCTTCTGACATAAGAAGTGGGCTGCTAGAATTCACGAGCTGTCAATCACGCTCTAGCTTCTTATGAGCAGGCGAGAGTCTACTCCCCGCACTGGTCAAGAAAGCGGCTACAGGTGAATGCCAGTCTCAACACGAATATTCCTCTCGTATAAAAAGGTTTCACTAAAAGCTGAATTTCTCAGAGGAAATCCTAACTGTAAAAATAGAAAACCTGTTTTGAGGATCTCCCTCCCCTTCCTCTCTCAGGCTATCCTCATAGCGCTCAACCGGAAGCGTGTCCCTCTCGTAGCTCAAGCGGGTCTTAACTCAGGTCAATAGAAAACAGGTGCAGGGAACGTCCCAGTGACTTCATCAGCCTACCTGATTTGCGAGCTGGCAATAAAAACAATAATCACTCTATTAGTGGTGCATTAGGAAGTTAATCCTATTATGATTACCTGTAGTCATCCTGAAGTGTGATTTAGAATAAGTTTATGATCCTTAGTGTAGGGAAGTACGAATTCAACTAGAGACAAGAATCTTTGCTTCACAAATGACCCTACTGGAATTAATGAGAAGAAGGCATGAAGCTAATAGATTAAAGAAATTGAGATTCTGATAGAATATTTGAAAAGGAAAAAGATTCATTCCACGCTTTGCGAGAGATAATCTGAATTAATAAAATTGACAAGTAAGTGTGTTTAATAAAAAGAACAAAAAACAAGACATTTATAAAAAAATAAAAAAAACAAATAGAAGATTGGTAGTAGAAATGCTTTAAGAAAATCGTTTGAAAATTAGAAATAAAATAACAATGTAAAATAGCTAGAATTATACGATGAAATAGAAGTTTTTGCACATGTCCAACATATGTCGTAATCGGTAATGATAAAATCCACATTGTAAAGAGGAGACCTAATGTTGAACGTTCCATGAGATTGTTAATTTTTATGTGATAAAGAGTTTAGATTAGCAGTTAAGAACCTGTGTTTGTATATATAGCTTAATGCAGGTATCATTGATTGAAAACAAAATTCTTCCAAAATAGAATCTTATTCTTTCTCCATGCAGAACCCATTCTCTATATAAATTTTTAAAAAATAATTAGATTAATTATAAACTGAATTAATTATTTTTCAACTAGTTAACCGGCACAAAGCCTCAAGGGTCACAGTGTGTGTGTGTGTGTGTGTGTGTGTGTGTGTGTGTGTGTGCATCGTCCCCTTTCCCTCGGGAAACCTCATACATCAGATTGCATATAGTGTTATAAAAAAACAATAATTTGTAGCTATGAAAATGTCTTTGAGATTAAAGTTCAATTTGAAATTCTCCCTCCCCCCAGGTCCCTCCTCCCTTAACCCGAACTACATATTTTGATTTGACTCTCTTTTTACAAGCTTCCGCCAATCGAATTGACTTAAAATCTCGCACAAATATGTATTTTGATAATAATTTTGACAATAATTTGAATATCTATGGAAAGGTCTTGGAGAGTAGAGTTCAATTTTGATACCCCCCTTCGGAATCCTCCTTATCCCTTCACCCGAAAAAAATATTTTGATTTGACTCTTTGAGTTACTCAATTAACGTCATACTGCTCACTTTCTGCGTCACATTGGATACACCCATATTGCAGTGGGTGTCCGAAATCTCCCATTGAATATTTGCGTCTGGCATCGTCGGTGTTTTCTTTAAAACTGACCTTCCACAATTTCTGGTCCGTCCTTGAGCCCTTCGGGTCCAGTAGCCACTGCATATTCTTCATCCCCTCTATAATTTTCTTCCCGATGGAACTTTCTGAAGTCATTCACATGGTATTGGCCCCTCTCTCGCTCATTCTTGACGCTCTGCAAAATACATACGTTGTTGGCAATTTGCTTTTCGATTTTGTAGGGGCTTTCGTAAAGGGCTAGAAACTTTTCCATAGTACCTGTCGCCGTGTGCGACACATTACAGGCCTTGACAAGCACTCACTCGCCAACTGAGAAGGTGACGCTACTTTTATTTCCATTGAAACGTTCTGATTGCTTCTCGCGTTTCTTTCAATGCATTCCGGCAGTACCATGATTTGCTCTTGTCTACTGGCCTGTTGGTGGGGCGGCATCGGCGGCAGAGAATCTTTCCATCATCTTTTCGGCTTCCTCTCCCATAATGCTCCATAAGGCGTGATTTCTGTAGTGCTGTGATACGATTCGTTGAGAATAGTTTTCACGTTCTCATGTTCGAAGAACCAGGATCCATGTTTATTTGGTGGTGAGAGGGTTCGAAAGAGCCTTGGTAGTTTTCGGTTAACTCTTTCAACCATTTCAGCTTGTGGGTGGCGTATCGATGCCAGAATCATTTCGATTTATCGTTCGTCGAGCGCCTACCTCCATTTGTGACTTGTGAACTGCGTCCCTCTATCCGAAAGCGATACAGCTTTGAAAATTTAGTAAATGTGTCTATCATCTCAAGGAGGTGCTCGTATCCATATTTTGTTTTGCTCACTGGCCCAAAAAAATCAATAGATATGAGCTCAAGTGGCTCCTGTGATAGTACAGGTTCTAGTAATGCTTGTGATGCTTGTGCTGAAATTTTGTTTCGCTGACATCAACCGCAAATGACTATTGTTTGACGTATGACTTTCGCCATTCAAGGAGAGTAAAATGACTGTTTGAGAATTTTTTGGTTTTTTCTGCTCAATATGCTTGCCATTAAATTGTCCACCCTGTAAGATGTTCAACTTTCAAGCTGTAGTCCTGTATCGCGCCTTCGCCGGCTCTGGACACTCCCAATCTTCGATTAGGATTTTGTTCAATTTTCTTGCATCCAGGGATAGGCGAACTGATCCATTCTTTTTAATTACCGGCACGACCGGATAGGGATGGGGTAGCTGCGTCCGGCGGAAGGCTGTTCTTCTTTAGCTTCAAGTACGTGCCTGTATTTTGTAAGTAATCCTGGTTTGCGTCGAAAAACTTGCCTACGTTTACATAGTATTTCTCCAAGTTTTGTTTTTTCATTTTTGTTTAGTTGAGACTTTCGTTTATTTTTTCACGGATCTCGTCCCACGTGACATCTGAAGGTAAGTCTTCGTTTTTTGTAGATTCCTTATTATTCTTCATCTTTTCCCATTCAATACCTTCTTTCATAGCTGCTTTTATGGTACTGAGATTGTAATGTCCTTCCTGTGTCGCCTTGCTTTCGTCCTGTACAATTCTAATGGCTCTGCACCCCACTGGCCTTGCTACCGCCACACCTGCCAGTGGTAGGCTGGGATAGGGGCTGAATCTTTCTTGACTGCTATTATAAACTCTTCTGAGATACAGGTAATCTCCGCCCCTGTGTCAATCAGCGCTTTCGTAACAATGCTTGCAATTTGTATATTTGCCGTATAGCATTTTGATCGTGGTCTGGCCGTTGCTTCAGTAGTCTCTTCCATGAGACCCTCACGTGCATCTGCAAACACGTGAGCGTAATATGTGACTTCAGGAGCCACGTCGATTTTATTTGTTGTTTTATTCATTGACGCGGCTTCTGCTCACTTTCCGCACCAAAATTTGTTTCTTCTTGTGGATACTGAGTGCCATCCGCATCTGACGTTGTGAATTGACTTTGTTTCTCGTCTCCATTCATGCCGTATTGGGACTGCAAATTTTTTTAAACTCTTTTTAGAGTTCAATTAGCTGCTCGCATTGGCTTATTCCTCTTCCAATAATGGCGTACTTAATTTCTTCATTGTTATCATACGTCAATTTTTTTATTACCGCTCCTTGTTCAGGGGCCGGTATCAAGTCGCTTACGTGTGCGAACATTTTAGTAGCGTACTCCACTCGGGATTTGTCTTTTCTCGGTACGAAATGGCCGAATTCCAGTTTCTTCTTAATCTCGTGTTGGATGTGCTCGCTCCAGTATCGTTCCTGGAATTTCATAGCGAAGGTCTTGATCTCAGTGACGTCCCTCTTTATTACGAGCCACCAATCATTAGAAGGACCGGACGGAGACTTTTCTGTCAGATATTCTGTATCGCAGGCTCTGGAACGGACCACCTCCCAGTACTGCTTTAGTTGACGCAGGTACCTCATGGGGCTCCCTTTCCTATTAAACTCTGGTAACACGTATTTGATGATCAACTAGACTATCGCAGCAGGGTTGCTAGACCGGACGTTCAGATCGTAAGTTATTCGTTCTGCCATCGTGGCGTGTGCGGTCTCTGGTCTGTCAATCTGTGCTTGCATCCTTATTTCTCGTTCCTCCATGCTTCGAGCGACATTGGTCGTAGCTTCTAATGGCCGACTGATGCTTGTTTCTAATGCGTTCAGTTTTACCTGCAGGGCTTTGTCCTTTTCAGCCATCAGTTGTTCTCGATGCTTTTCTTCTGCCAGTACTCGTTGTCTCCTTTTTTCAAGTTCGTCCAATCGTTGAATTATGAGCGCCCACATTTGCTCTGAGCTCATCTCAGGCGCTGTTTTTGGTGTAATAAACAGTTTCTCTATATTTTCGAGGGTGACGTTATGTATAGTAGAATCTAAGTCTTCTTGTGTTTCACCCCCAGTGTGTGATTTCTTTATTATTTTTGAAGACCGTGAATTTGTCTCACTCATCTTGAAGAACAGACAAAAGAGACATAAAATTTTTCATTCACTATTTCACTGATACACAATACCGATTCGATTTCAATTTTTTTGTCACTATAAGGTTAGCGTTCTATTTACTCATTGGCTATTTTCAATTCAGTTTTTAATTTGTCTTTCGCGAAAATCACTGCTTCTTGCTATTCATACTTTTGCGTTCTTGCAACCATTTCTCTTGTTCTGACATTCCTTGAGGAACATTTTCCTGGCTCGAAGGTGGTGACAAGTACACTTTTTTAAAACTTTTATCTCCCTCATTGCCTCAATCAATTCATTTCTATCCATATCAAATTCTGAGATAAAAGAAAAACATACTACTTTTTTTTCAACTCTTCATGCCCCATGTTGGACGCCAATTGTAACTGCCAACTTTGAAACGGTAACTAATTGATGAATAAATTAAATTGTAATTATTTATACGAAATTTTTATTAATATAATTCGGAACAGAAGGGGTTAACATGAGGGAAAAAGTAAGATTCTCCAAGGAATTGAATATTTATTCATGAATGAACCTGAGCTAACTAGATAATACGCATGTCCCTATCATCTTTCCTTTGATATTGGTACGATTCGTAAGTCTGAATAAAAATAATCTCTTTCGAGAGAACTGTAACATCATTCTAATGCATTTAGAACTGATCGCATTCAGTCTTTCTCTTCACACCCAAAATCTACTCTCTCTTCTAATAAATTTTCTTCTATAATATTATTTTATTTCGAACAGCACACGCTTAAAGTCAATTTTCTTTACATATAATCTTATTCACCGCGAACTGTTCCTTTCCGACACGGAGCTCGATACTTTAAGAGCATATTTTATGTTAATTTTAAGAATTTGAGGGCTTATTGCGTTTTTGTTTATTTTTGTTCATGACCTTACTTCGGCTTCATCCTCAACGAGGGACAACGAGGGATTTTGAAACATTAGGGACGCCTAGAAAAATGGGATTCGTCTGCTGTCGCCTTCAGCTTAAGAATCGAGATTCTCGTGTTGAATCTGGTTCCCGCCTTTCCGATTGCTGTCTCCATTAGTCCCGGAACCTGGCTGGAAACCGTGGATGCCTCTAGTGCCAGGGACGACCACGCATCATTTTTCCTAGGCCCTCTAGAGGGCCCTCGACGCTGAGGCACTGAACGAGATTTTAGCCTATTCAAGATTCCTATCATATGGATGAGAATTAGGCCTGATTGTCCTAGATTTGATGCGGTGAGTTGCCAATGCGGACAACTCTCGTTCCAGAGAGGATGAGAGCTTCCTCATACCGGAAAGGCTATCGGATTTTCTCTGCCGATTGTTCTTTGCTTTGATTACAGAATATTTCCGAAGCCGTTCCCGCACTTTCTTTCGTTTTGGCGGCACGGAGCGAGCCAAGCGGAGCACCACCAACCACAGAACAGCACCGAGCAAGCAGCCAATCAACGCCGACCTGTGGAAACTCCCCTACAAGCAGGAGAGACGACGCGCTTGGCAGCCGACAAGCCACGTTCTCTTTCGTCCAGCAGCCCCGTGCCTGAACGGATCAGTCGCGCCTATTGATCTCCGAACTTTATTAAAACTGACTTTCATTTAGTATCTGGTCTAGTAACATCCAAAGTAGAATCAGTGTCAATCTTCTCGAAAAATGGAGGGAAGGTCACCCCAGACTCACTTCCGTGAGTGGTTGTGATCCACCAAATTCCCCATGTTGGAGCCGTTAAAGTGTCGAGTCACGTTTGGTTTGCTGAGTAGTTTGCGGCAAAACACGCGGAATTTGAATCGAGCATCTACGGCTAGTTTACTTAAAGATGTGAATTTGTTATGTCGTGTAAGAATCATTTTGCTCTTTCCCCTCTCGTAAATCGTTCTTTCTTTTCTTTTGTTACCGCCGTTTGTAAGTAATCTCGCCATTCCGCCCTCATAAATTGTAGCTTCGCTATGGTCGCTACCTCAGCCGCCATTTTGGCCTCATGGCTGGTGTAGGACGCTAATTCAATCGGTGATGTATTTTCTCGAGTAGATTCTCCCATAAAATCCTTGTGTTTCTTTGTAAATTTATTTGAGCGTGATCTTTCGATTAAAGTTAGTTAAAAGTTTGATTCATTTGCTCTTGGAATGTCGGCTGGACGAGCGAGTCCAGATTAGGTTGAAATTTTCATTGTATAGGATAAATTATTTATGTTGACTGGAACAAAAATCATTTACGATAGAATAATGGCATAAAGTACTTCAAAATCATATCTCGCCCGACAATTAATGTAATTTTCTCGTCATGATTCCCCTCCGGTGCTTTCGAACATTGTAACGCTTGCTATCGACGCCCCCCCCCCCACCTATTTTCTTGCCTGTAAATTTTGAGTATATCATGTATGCCATTTTACCACTCGAATACTGGTGTTGAATTATTCACGAGTAAGAATTTCAACTCCAACGGATTTCCCCTGTCTGGCTGACCCATCCCCTCTACCTTTTCTCGTCAGAGGGCTGGGCAACAGCGGGTAAAGTCCACTCACATTCCCGAGTCGAGTTTCGTTATAGTTGATTTTTGAGGTACCGATTGCGCATGCGCACCTGGCGCCCAACCCTTTTTGGAAGACACGGTTGTCTTTGGTTATAGTACTCCGGAACGTGGGTGAGAAATAAACTGAAATAACGGTAGAGTAAAATTTACCGTTTCGTATTGTTCACACAGGAGAATATAATTTTGCCTATTTCCAGGCTATCCTTTGTGACGCGCAGGTTTCAATATATTTAATGATAATAAAATTCTATCAAATTTGAGTGGTAGATCGTCCCCCTTCCCTCGGAAAACCCCATTCATCAGGTTTTTCATTGTGTTAAAACAACAATAATTTTTGTATCTGTGAGAAGTTCTTTCATCAGGCATTCGAACTAAGCCGCTTTCTTAACAGGGTGGAGGAGTAGACTCCCTTCCTTTTACAAAAAGTCAACCCCAATGGCAGATAATGAATTAAATTATCCAACTTCTTGAACCCGGGCACAAAATTGATCTTGCTCAGCTCGTCTGTTGTTATAATTAAATTTTATTGAAATAAAATATCTTCAATATCAGGGAAAATGCCACAATTCTAAGTCAAAAATTACTTGAATTCAAAATGAAAATTGAAATTCGCTTATAATTCGCAAATAATGATAATCCAAAAATCAATTTGAAAAAAGCCTCGAGAAATCATAAGAAAGTCAAAATCTAAGGTGCAACAACGCAAAGTCTCTCTCAAAGGTATGGTCATTTTTCGAACAAAGTGAGAAGATACGATCTTCGTCCTCTCCCAAAGGTGTTCTTTCTTTTTGGAAGAAGATTACAAACGTAGAAGTTTATTTCCAAGTCCACAATGATTTTCACTCTTGAAAAGAGGTATAGGGCTAGTTAAGGGAAATACAATCTCCCGCTACCCCTCAGGTAACCGATAGACTCTTCCGATATTCCTCTCTCTTTTCACCACACACATCACGTTAGGGTTAGCGTCTGTGTGAGTTCGGC
>JAUMHM010044188.1:0-15363 GCA_032362435.1 Melikaiella ostensackeni
TGAAATCCTATACGAAAAGTCCGTCATCGCCGCAGATTATAAAAAATTAATTTTTAGTGGTCATCACTTTGAAAAGTATTATGACCTCCATATCTTGGGCAACTTTTTAGATTTGCAGAAAATTTTGATGGCGCATATGATACTAAAAGGAGGAGAACAGTATGAGGACATAAAATTAGTGATTAAATTAGAATAGGCATGCATCAGAATAAACATGCACTCACTTCTCACATGATATGTTCGGAACAAAATAGTACGGAATAGTTCATAAGAAAGCGTTGAAAAGGCTATTAAATCACGTATCAAGTGAGCCTCATTAGAAGTAGTTTTGATGAATAGAGACAAATAGAAAACAGTATGAGCACATAAAACTACTGAGAAAGACTGATCTAATTTCTGACTTTAGCCGATTTTCATGATTCAACTTTAACTTCTACTTAAATGTAGGAAAATTATAATAACAATTCAAAGGTCGCGCATAACAAATGTTGAAATTTCATCTTCCAAACGAGCCCAAGAAACAGAAAAATCGTTGTCTGTTCGTCAGATTATCATATAAGATGTAGAGCCGTGCGCAAGACAAAAATCGCTCGGACGCGCTCTGCTCCATCTTCTATTTATCAAAAATACTTCTGATTCGACTCGTTTGACGAGGAGTTCAGTAGCCTTTCCAAAGATTTTTTCATAAATTATTCTATCTTATTTTGTTCACAACATATCATGCGAGAATTGAGTGCATGTTTTTAATCGAAGTCGAGTCCTTAAAGAAAAGGTAATTCAACTGAACACTGTAAAAAAGTTGGAAATTCACGCCTAGAAATAAAAAATATCTTTTTTTTTTAGACAAAAAAGTCAATTTTCGCGTTTGTTACAATTTTTAGAATAGAAATTTCATCAATTCCAAGGAGAATAATCACTCAAAACATTTGGATAAAGATCGTGTGTCCCGAACTATCTTTATGGGCGAGGAAAATATTTTCTAACGTTGGTAATGTCTCGAGTATTCGCGTTATGATTAATAATGCAGCGGAGAATCGAATTATGCGTTGTAAGAAAAAGTTTTTGGGGCATAAGATGCACTTTTCAGCTCAAGAAAATATTAAAATCTCAATATTTAAAAATTTATAAGTTTTTAAAAGTATGCTACAAAGTTACGACGAATTATTTTTTGGTACAGTTTTTAATACCGAACAATTATCAGAAATTAGATTTTTTAGATCAGATGTGCAAGATACAATTTTTCAAAACGTGGAAAAACTGTTTTCTTTTCAATTTTAGTTGATTCCAAATTTCTACATTCTCATCTCAATGAGAATGTATTGGTTTAATGTGATAATAGACTTTCGCGGATTTCATAAATTCTCGAAGTTTTCGAGAGTAGTTTTTCATGAAACTATGAAAGCGTGTGGCCATTATTTGAATTCAAGAAAATGTAATTTCGATTCTTGAATCAAAGCTCTCTCATGGTTTAAAAAAAATCCAGTGATTGAAAAAAACTATTTGTTCATATTTATATTGTAATTTTAAAATTTCTTGATTAAATTAAGGTTATGGATATCAAAATTCTCATCAGGTACAATTACAATTTTCGTCTTCTGACAATTTATACAAACAGTCACGAAATTGTTTGTCTTCTTTCTCCTTCAAAACCTCGAGTCAAGGAAAATAAAGAGAGTTTGCTCGGCTGAAAACAATTACAACGAGGAACAGACACTTACTTCTCGCATGATAAGCTCGGAATAGAAAGATAAAATAAATTTAAAAAGAGCGTTGGGAAGTTGATTAAATTCCGTATCGAATAGGCCCTGTTAAAAGTATTTCTGACAAAAAGAGACAAAAAAATCAGAAGGACAGTGTAAGGATATAAAACAAGCGATTAAAAACGTGCAGCACAAAATGCACTCGCTGACGCATGATATTTTTGGTAACAAAATAAGATTTAAAAATTTATAAAAATGCGCTTAAGAATTTAATACATTCCGCGTCTAAAGAGCTCTATTAAAAGTATTTTTTAAAAATAGGGAAAAAACCAGAAGAAAAGTATGAGGGCATAAAAATAGCGATTAAAAACATGCAGCTGAACATGCACTTACACTCGCATGATATTTTTGGAAGTAAAATTTAGATTTAAAAAATTTATAAAAAAGGTTCTGGAAGTTTAATAAATTTTGCGTCAAAAGAGCCTGATTGAATGTATTTTTGACAAATAGAGACAAAAAGCAGTAGGGTTGTATAAGGACATAGAACTAGCGATTAAAAATGGGCACATCGACATGCACTCGCTCACGCATAATATTCTTGGAAAGAAAATAAGATAAGAAAATTTATAGAAACGCGTTTAAGAGTTTGACGAATTTCGCGTCAAATGAGCCCTATTCAAAGTATTTTTTGTAAATAGAGACAAAAAGCAGAAGGACAGTATGAGAACACATAACTAGTGATTGAAAACGTGCTCATCGACATGCACTCACACACGCATGATATTTTTGGAAAAAAAGATAAAATAGTCTATAAAAATGCGTCTGAAAGTTTAATAAATTCCGCGTCAAATGAGCCTCGTTAAAAGTATTTCTGACAAATAGAGCCAAAAAGTAGGACAGTATAAGGACATAAAAATACCGATCAAAATCGTGCAGCTCAATATGCACCCACTCACGCATAATATTTTTGGAAAGAAAATAAGATAGAAGAATGGATAAGAACGCGTTTGAGAGTTTAATAAATTCCGCGTCAAATGAGCCTTGTTAAAAGTATTTTTAATGAATAGAGACAACAAGCAGGAGGACAATATGAAGACATAAAAATAGCCATAAAAAACGTGGATTTCTTTCTTGATTATAGTTGCTTGGCACCCTACTGAAAAAAATATATCAAAGCCTTTTTGAAAAAAATTTAATAATCCAAAATTTGCGCGCAACATGTTATCCAAGTTCCAAATTCTTTTTAAAAAATTAGTCAAAGAAGGCAGTAGAATCAATTTTAATTAAAATTTTTTTGGAAATTGGATTTCTTTCTTGATTATTTTTTTTTGTCATCTCATGAGATACTTAAGAGCATTTTGGAAAAAAATCGATTGGGCCCTCTTTGGAAAGGATCTTTTTTGTGTCTAATTAATTTTAAACCTCAGAAATCTTAAAAGTCCCTTGAAATTTCAATTAATTAAATTTATTCCCTGAAGTTCACAAGGAATCTGTTGTGATAACTTCGAAATATTTCATATATCATAGATATATTCTGGATACCTTTTTGAATTCTTTTCAAATTTTCTGAAATCCTTTGAAACCCTAAGAATTTTTAAATTTCGTAAAATTCCCTAAGAAAAAAAATGCTAAACTCTTTCAAATCCCTTGAATTCTTTGAAATCCGATGTAAATCAATTGAAATCTATTGAAAACCCTTGATTATCTTCATTATTTAACAAATTATATTATTGTACTGATCCTTTTTTTCATTTCGAATTAGATTTGTTATAAATTCATCTCTTATAAGCCGTCTTAAGAAAAAATGTTTGGATACAAATGCTTAGACGTTCTTTCGGTGAATAATTTTATAATTTAACATTTTGTTGTATCTCGTGCTTTTTCCAAAAACCTTAATTTTTTATTCTTAATGTTATTTTCCATGATTGAAACAAAAACTATGCTTTGAAAAAAATGGTTTGAAAAAATTCATAGATCTCTATAAGATAAATAATTTTTTGAAGCAACATTTTCCGTATCTCGCATAGTTTGACCAAGAAATGGATTTTGTTTCAATAACACTTTTCACCCATGGAAGAAAAACTATGCGTTACATCAATAAAATAGACCCAAGCGAATTTGAAGTTCCTTTTGAGGTGAATGATTTTGTATTGAAATAGTGCTTTCATGCCTCGTACTCTTTCGCTGAAAACTGGAATTTTATATTTGATGACATTTTTCACGATAAAACCAAAAACTATGCGTCATATGAAAAAAATAGTTTCGATTAAATTTGTGGATCTGTTTGAGATAAACAATTTCGTGTTCCGGAATTTTTTTCGTATATCGTACAGTTTTTCTGGAAAGTGGTATTTTCTTATTAACATTTGTAACGATTGAAAGAAAAACTGTGCGTCGTATGAAAGAAATAGTTTAAAGGAAACTCGTAGATTTTTTTGAAGAGAACAATTTTACTTTTTAACACTTTTTTGTCTCTTACAGTTTTGCTGTTAAGCGGTATTTTTCACTTTCAATAATATTTGTAACGATTAAAACAGAAACTATGCGTCTCATGGAAGAAATATTTCAAAGCAAATTTGTAGAACTTTTTGAAATGAACAATTTTACATTGAAACTTTTTGCTTATATCTTGTATATTTTTGCTCGGAAATGGAATTTTTGATTTTTAAAAAAGCATTTTCGATGAATAAAACCAGAACCATTTGTAAAAAATGGCTAATTAACGAAGTTGGTCTTTCCTTTTGGTCTCTAAAAACGTATTCCAAAGCACAATCCCATTAGCCTTTCCAGAATTATCCAGTATACCTGTACAGACGACGACAGCGACAACGACAAAAGACAAACAGATGTCATCGTAAGACCTATTTTCTCGAATACAGGGGGTTTCGAAACATGGAGATTTAATGAAATCCGCGAAAGTCAATTTTCACATAAAATCAGTACCTCCTCCTTCAGATGAGAATGTATAAAACGATATTAAAGAGGAATACTCGTAGTTATCAACAAAGCTAGTAGTTGAGGAATAAAGGGCTTCAATTTTTAATTTGTTTTGCTAAAAAATTTGTTTGCTACAAATAAATATGTATTTGACCTTAAAGTACGCCATACTTCGTGACATAGAGGAACTGGCTAGTTATGTTAAGTATGTAGGTACTTATTTCTCACAGTCAATTAGAAATCTATTTCGCTCAACAAATATTTGACTGTGTTCTCACACTATTCTCCTCCTTTTCATCTCTATTCATCAAAAATAACTCTAATGTGGCTCATTCTACGCTGAATTTAATAACCTTCCCAGCAATTTTTCATAAATTATTCTATCTCACTTCGTTTCAAAGATATTATGCGAGAATTCAGTACATGTTCTTAGTTGTAATTGTAAATTATTAATTACTGTCTCAAAAATTTTAAAAACTCTTTTATTTGAAAATTTGTTCCACAATAATGTTTCAAATTTGTTATTCTTTTAATTTCAGAAAATGAAAATTCAGGGACTTAGTGATAGATAATGATAATTCAAACTTTTTGAGTCCCCTCTACAAAGTTTCGAAACGTGTCTCAGCGACACTTCTTGATAATAATAAAATCTCATAAAAGTTTCGGAAAAAGTTCCTTCAAAATCCCTTAAAATATTTAAAAACCCATGAAATCTCTATGAATCCATTGAATAATTATGAATTCCTCAAGTCATTGAAATTCTATAAGAACCCATGAAATCTGATGAAGTCCTTTAAAATCCTTTCAATCCATTGAAATACTTTGAAATTTCTTGAGAACTTTGAGAGTCTGTGAAATCGTCTAAGAATCCTTCGAATCGATGGAAGTACTTTCAAATTCCTCAAAATTACTTCATATCTTTTTAGTCGTAATCAATTCTTTAAAATCTTATGCAATTCCTTCAAATCCATTGAAATATTTGAAATGCCATTCAATATTTCAAATCCTATTGAAATCCTATAAAATTTTCTGAAGTTCCTCGTAATTTACTGAAAACTCTTAAAATCTTCAAATAAAATGCGCGTCTTTCTAGTACTTATCACACAATTGTAAATTGCGACACCAATTTTAATGAATTGAGTCAACAATTTTTTTTCCTCGAGCTGGCTTACGAAATACAAATATCTCAGAAGGACAAGCTTGATGCCTATCTTCTTTCAGATAACGCGTATAGTATATATAGTCCAACAAAGGATCAGAATATTCATTGGTTACACGGTTAAACAAATTCTTCAATACTTCGAATTAATTAGAACTAATTTCCAAAAGAAGTTCGGGAAAATGAAGACCGCTTATATTATTGTCGTCACCCTGGTGGTCATCTTCAATTTGATTGGTGAATATAATAATTCTTATTATATATCTAATATCTATATTTTTAAACACATTTTTCAGCTTTCTGAAAACAATTTGTTGACTTGAGCCGCATTATATTCCAATTGCTATTCTTTTCCAAGTTCTATCCACGATTGTCTAGAATTAGTAAATAGAGAATCGAGAAATTTACTGTTTAAACCTGAAATTTATCCGAATAAAAAAATCGACTCAAGAACAAGGGAGATTTAATCAAAAAATTTCGCTCAACATATTATTCGAAGTTCCAAATTCTTTCAAAAAAATTAGTGAAAAAAGGCAGCGGAACCAACTTTAACTGATTTGTTTGTCTCAAAAAATGGGTCAGTTCCATTTTAAAAAAAGTTTATTATTCCCAAATTTGCGCCCAGCATGATATCTGAAGTTCCGGACTCTTGCAAAAAAATTAATCAAAGAAGGCAGCGGATTCAATTCTAACTTTTTTAAAAATATATCTTCTTTTTTAATTATAGTTTTTTGTCATCGTATGAAATATTGAAGAACAATTCGAAAAAAATCGATTGGGCCCCTTTTGGCAAAATTCTATTTTTGTGTTTAATTAATTTCAATCGTAATGAATCTATGTAATATTAATTTATATACCATCATTTTCCTGAATAATTATCTTCATTACTTAACTAATCAGATAAGTTTTTTTTTTAATTTCAAATTATATTTGTTTCAAACTTATCTCTAATGAGCCTTAAATGAGGTAGTTTGAAGTCTATTTTTGATTTGTGAATCTTTTTGTATTCTGTTTTTCGTGCATGAAAGGGCTGATGAGACGTAGATTCCATTTCAATCTTAATTACAAAATTCAAAATGCCGCTTAACATTTCATTGCGTCTTGTGCCGTTCTTCTTTAAATTTGAATTTTTCATTTTTGATAGCATTTTTTCACGATTAAAACGAAAACTACCCATCTTATGAAAAATGGTCAGTTACAAATTTTATAGATTTTTTTGAGATAAACAATTTTTTGGTTGCAACATTTTCTTATATCTTGTATAGCTTGACCGGAAAATAGATTTTTTAAATAGTATTTTTCATCATCAAAACAAAAACTGTGCATCTCATCCAGAAAAATAGTCTTGAAAAAATTTGTAGTTTCTTTTGAGGTGAACAATTTTTTATCAGAAAAGTTTTTTTGTATCTCGTATAGTTTCGCTGAAAACGGGAATTTGATATTTATTAACATTTTTCACGATTAAAGCAAAAACTATGCGTGTAATGAAAAAAGTAGGAATCAAGTTTCTAGAACTATTTGAGATAAACAATTTCGTGTTCCAAATTTTTTTTCGTATATCGTACAGTTTTGCTGAAAAGTGATATTTTTTACTTTTAATAACATTTGTAACGATTGAAACAAAAACTAAGCGTGTCATGGAAAAAATATTTCAAAGCACATTCGTAGATCTTTACGAAATAAACAATTTTACTTCCCAACATCTTTTCATATCTCGTATATTATTTCTGGAAAATGGAATTTTATATTTTTTAAAAAGCATTCTCGATGGATAAAACTAGAACCATTGAACAAAAATGGCTGGTTAACGAACTTTTCCTTTCCTTTTTATCCCTAAAAACGTATGCCAGAGCACAATTCAATCCGACTAGTCTTTCAAGAGTTATCCAGTATACAGACACTATCAGGATTTCAAATATGTGCACTGAAAAAAATTCTTGGATCCAAAGAATTGCATTTCTTTCATTTCATTTCTTAAACCCATGGAAATTGTTTGATCAATTGTAATGAAATATTCTTTAAAGGCAACGAGTTTGTTTACTGGTTTAAGGAAATTATTCCTTCGGGCGCCATTTCTTTGAAAAAAAGAAATATATTCTTGGCCTATGAGAATGTAAGATAATTAACTCAAAGAATCGATATTTTTAAAACTAAGAACCCAGTTTCCTTCAATCTCAATTTCGCATCCAGAGAAATAATTCTTTAGTCCAATGATTTTGAGCCTTTGAATTAAGAAATGTTTTATTTGAAATAACTCATTTTAATAACTAATAATTGGTTGCTTTAAATCAGAAAATCTGCCCGCATCGCGGGCACATTCTCATCGCGCGCTTCGCGCTCGGTGTTATATGTTCTTCATGCACAAATTTATAAATTCGTTCTTGATTTTAAATGAGAAAGGAAATTTATTTACTCAAGGCTCTATTGGCCTTAAGGAATACATTCTCATCATAATATTCGCGCTTGGCGCTCAATATCCTGCGCTCACTGTATAATATATACAAATAAATATTAAAAAGACGATTAAAAAAATTATCCTGATTTACGGTTGGTCATATAAACAAATGTTTTACAGCAATTTTATTTGACCTTTTAAAAGCATAAATTCTACTTTTTTGACTATTTTTTTTTTTATCTAGCGTCGTTTGGCTCCAAAATAAAAATAAAAATATTCCAATACTTTTTTCTATACTTAAATTACAAACTATGCCTCCTACCAGAAAATATTTAGAGGAAGGTTACAGGTCTTCGTGAAAGCAACAATTTTGGCATCTCAACTTTCTTTCATATTCCGCGTTATTGAGCTCAAAATTTGAATTCTCGATTTTTCAAGAAAATTCAAAAATTTGTTGTGACAATCTTGTAGGACTTTCAAACGTTTTTCTTTTCCTGACTTTTTTCATATCTTGCTTTGTTTGGCTTGAAATTCTTATTTTCGTTTCTTTTTTTGAATTTTGGAAATGCTATAACTTTCAAAATTTTTTTAGCAAAAAATGTCATGAGGATAAATTGTTCGACTTTCTGAGTACTACAAATAGTTGTACATAGAATTTTTGAATTTTGAAAAAAATGGTCTGAAAAATTTTCAAAATGCTCTAACTTTTTGAATTTTCATCCGAAATATCTGTCTAACGAACTTGACCTTCAGTTTCTGACACTAAAAAAAGTGTACTAAAAGCCAATCAAATAGATTAATTTTTTCAAAAGTATCGTGGTCACAACCAGACATGCATACATACAGACATACATACAGACAGACAGGCATACAGGCAGGCAGACCTATTCGTAAAAACCTGTTTTTCGGGTTAAGGGGGTCTCGAAACGTGGACATTTGACAAAAACGGGGTGAGGGGGTCAAATTTTACACAAATCTAATACCTTCTCTGATGAGAATGTGAAAAAATAGTTTATAGAATATCTTACTTGAAAAGAAGTCTTATAAATATCTCATCTAAAAATAAATATCTTATACGATGAGAGCGTGAAAAACAAATCGTCAAAATTAAGATTTGTCGGTCCGAAAATTTGTTCTTTTTATCACACAGTGCCATTAAGGTGTAAAGTATCTCTATTGTTAGAAATTTTTGCTTTCATTTGGAAAATAGAAATTTTCGTTTTTAACAGTATTTTCCACGATTAAAGCGGAAACTATCTAATCAAAAAATGGTAAATGGAAAGTTTGTAGATCTTTTGAAGGCCAATCACTTTTGTTTGTAATTTTTTCTCATGTCTCACGTTTTTAGCGGGGAAATTGAATTTTTCTTTTTTAAACAATATTTTTCACGATTAAAACGAAAACCGCTCACCCTATCAAAAAATGGTCAAGGAAGAATTTATAGATCTTTTCAAAACGAATAATTATTTTCATTATCATTTTCTTCGTATCTCGTGTTATTTGGCTCAAAATTTGAATTTTCGATTTTTCGAAGAAAAACAAAAAGTTGTTATGATAGTCTTGTATGGCTTCCAAAAAGCAACCTTTTTCTCGTATTGATTTTGTTTCATATCGTGCGGTATCTTGCTCAGAATTTTAATTTTCGTTTGTTTTTTCAAATTTTGAAAATGTTATAAGTCTCAAAAATTTTTTAAATGCTCAAACTTTTTAAATTTTTGTCCAAAATGGCTAGATAACTAACTCGACTTTTATTTCAGGACACTAAAAGAGTATAACGGTCTGGCGGCGAACCTCGCCGTTAGGACTAGCGGGAAAGACGGAGAGGCTCCAACCTTTCCCAATTCTTCCTCCCCTAGCACTCCTTCCTCAATGTACTCATCTTCACTCCTCATTGTCATTTCTATGTGATCATCGCGGTCACCTCGCCACCGACTCCAGCGGTACCGTCGCCGTTCGGCACGGACCTCTACCGCTCGTCGTCAACTCGTCCGGGATCCGCGTATCGATCTCTTCCCCGAGACGCGCACCCACGGACGCACTACTGTCACTACAGAGGACGCGCCCGGCCGACCGGTTCGCGTCCTTGTCCGTTTACGCGAAGAGCGCGATTTCATCATCGCCTAGACTCTACTATAAAAATACTCTACTTAGACTCCCTTTCCGTGGACCCCGCCGAACGTGAATCACCAGGCTGTCACCACAACCTTCAGCTTGTCTGATGGCGATCTCACAGGTCGGTTCTCTTTCCCACTAATCAGCCTCCCTCACGCCGTCTTCTCTCACACCCCTTGTCGCATTTTTTTCCCTCCCCCCAGCAGTTATTACGATAGACTTTATCAATACTCTAACTTTTTGAATTTTTGTCCAAAATAACTGGCTGATGAACTTGACCTTCATTTCAGGACACTTAAAGAGTATACCGAAAGCTAATCCAATCAGTCAATTCTTTAGAAAATTATCGTGCTCACAAACTAGAAATCTACAGATACACGTACAGACAGATAGACAGACGGACAGGCAGGCACATTCGTAAAAACATGTTTTCCGGGTTCAGGAGGTCTCAAAACGTGGACATTTGACAAAAACAGGGGGGAGGGGTCAAATTTTACACAAATCTAATACATTCTTTGATGAGAATGTAAAAAATATTGACATAACTAAAAGAGACCATAATTAAGTGAGAAAGATATTTTTTCCATGTAAGGGACTTGGTATTGCTATTCCTATAGAACATTTCATTAGAATAGAAATAGAATAGAGTAGAAATTTAAGACAATCATATAAATTATACGGATTATAAGTTATAATTGCATTAAATATTTCTTCCAATAAATACGATATGTTAATGTAAATTTTTTAAACAGTGGAGGCATTTTTGAGTTACGCAATTCGTTCTTTGACCCGGTTAATATTTTATTAACTCTGTTACGTGTTTATTCTCAACAGCATGCTGTACCTTAAAACCATACAAATGTTCATTTTCGTTGAAGAACATTATTTGTTACAAAGAAATATTTATTTTACCATACTCCGTTACATTGAGGAACTCAGCAGTCAGGTCAAATACTTATTTCCTACAGTCAATAACAAATCTATTTCGCTCATCCAATATTCCGCAGTGTCAATAAGTATATCTTTGTCATATCCATTTCGTTCCTTGGATACAAAAAGAACTATTCCTTCAGTCGCCTTCTGCAATACCATTTCTTTGAATGAAATAAATTGTATTTCATTAAAATACTTTTTTTCTCAGCCTATATAATTCATGATGTTGATGAATTATCTTTAACTGAAATGTCAGCGTGAATCGTGTTTTCTACATCGGTAGATTGTTAGCTAGTTAAAATATTTTGAAAGTGGTAAAATTGATGATTTTTTATTTCCTCTTACAGAGTTAAGTTTGCAGTCTGAGAGACCGGTATATCATTTTGGATCTGGAGCTGGACGTGGAGTTGGGTTTGATAGAGATGGTCGTAGTAGTGCTAGACATGACGGAACTGGAGGTGGACGTGGAGGCAGCGATTCTTCTGATGACGAGGAATTGAACCCTCCTTCTATGTTGGGGCTTATGTATAGGGAACAAGGATTTCCTCCTAATACTGGTCTAAAATTTTATGAGAGCGTCCTCGTAAACGACGGGACCACGTCATTTAGGGTGCCCAATGAGTTGCAAGATGTAATACCAGGAATACCACATAAGGTACAATATAATAGAAGGGGTGAAGTTTTGGGATTTGAATACAATAATAGGATTGTGAGACTTTACTTCGGAGGAAAATGGGCCGCATGGATACCGGGACGTCGACCCAGGCAACTTGATGAGAATGAAGTCGAGTTTTTGAAAAAGAATCCACGTGGAAAACCATTGCTATAATCTGATGTACACTCTTCCATGTAATCCCAAGTAATCTCGAGTAATCCCTGAAAATCTAGTGCTATCATCTTTGTAATTGTTTGGAATATTAATTACTTATAATAATTAACCATTGCTATTATGTGACGCAGACTCTTCCATGTAATCTCAGGTAATCTCGTGTAATCTCTCGTAGTCTCTGGAATCGTTTGGTGTATCAATATAGATAAAAATTTGTGAACTGTCTCAATTTCTATTAAACACAAGATTGATCATTGAAAACTTGAAAGGTTTTGGAATTGTGATTGATTGAAAAAATGACCTGTCATCTGATGTTTAATAAATAACATTATTTGAAAAGGTATTTTCGTTGTTAATTATTGAAATCCTCCGAAATCTATTGAATCCTCTTAAAATCCTTCTTAAGATATTCCAAGATCTTTTGAAATCCCTTGAATTTCATTTAAGATTCATTAAGATCTTTAAAACCCGTGGAAATCTTTTCGAATGTTTTGAAATTCCTTAAAATTTTTGAAATTCCATTCAGATCTCTCGAAACCCATTAAAATTCATCAGAATTCCTTAAAACCCTCTATAATATCAGGAAATATTTTGAAATTCCGTTAAATCTTTTGAAATCTTACGAAATCCGCTAAGATCCGTGGATATACTTTGGACTCTTTCAGATCAATTTAAAGGGTTACCCTACAATCTTTGCAAGTTAAATTTTTTTTTCATGGAAAAATTTATTTGCAATGTTCAATCTTTCTGCACATGAAATAACAGGTTTGACACTTGTACAGTATATATTTTTTTCTATTTTGTATGGAAAATATGGCTGACCCGGCTGCCTGAATTTGACCCTGCTGAAATCTGGTTGACACGACATCTCCACTTTAAAGAGCCTGAAAGCAAACATTCCGCCGTATTATTAGAAAGTAACCGTTCCGCTATAGCCGGTACCTAAATAAGAAAAATTCGATGAGAAATAACAAAACGACTGATACTTAAAGTTTTCAATCTTTTTTTGCAACATAAATTGTTTAAAAAAACATAGTAAATATTACTGAATAATTCTGATACTGCTACAGGCTATAGCTATACATGTCTAAAACATTCTATGAAATTTGAGCTTGATCGGTCGAATAGTTTTTTCTCAACCATGTCAACCAGGTCAAAAAACATGGTTTCGAGAAAAACGCAATTTACTTTTTTTTTCAACAAAAATACACCGTAAGTGCCGTAAGACAGCGCGCCCGAGACCCTTCGCCGGTTCCGCTTTTTAACACCTGTTTTTGAACTTTCTGACCAAAATAGAATTTCTACACATGTCTACTAAAAGAATCTGTGACTTTTAGAAAATCGATTTTTCCAAAGAAAGATTGTAGAGTAACCCCTTAAGTACTTTGAAATCCCGTGAAATCGCGAAGATCGCTTTTAATATCTTGAAATTTCTTTAAGTCCCTTGAAACCTTTATAATCCAATTAAAATACCCTGATGTCTTTCAAAATTCGCGAAAATACTTTGGCATCTCTTGAAATCCCTCGTCATCTACAAAATCGTTCTCAATTCCGTAAAATTTCTAAAAATCCGTCAAACACCTTTCTTTTTTCTTTGAATGCAGTGAAATTTCTTGAAATCTCATAAAACTACTTGAAGTCCCTTGAAATCTTGTAAAATTCCTGGACACATCGAGATTGTCTCTGAAATTGTACTAGGCTCTTTTCTCAAATTTTTGTAATTATTTCAAATCGCTTGACATCTGTGAAACCTCTTGTTATCCTTTGAAATCGTTTGAAATACCTAAAACTTTTGTAATGCCTTAAAATCTCTTGAAATCCTTAAAAATGTCATGAAATTCCTAAAAGGCTTTGCGAATTTCTTCAAATTCATGAAAAATTTTGTAATTCTTCGAAATAGTTTATAGTCCTTTGAAATACCTTAAATTCCCTTCAACTCTCTTGAAATCCTTTAAAATCACTGTAAATTTTTCGAATATTTTGAAATTTCCTGAAACGTTTTGAGGTCTTGTTTAAAGTGAAAATAATTGATGTATTGTTGATATGTGAAGTAAAAGTATAAAAATAGGGATACCAATAAAGAAAAAAAGAGAAAGGCGAAGGGGTTGAAGATTATAAGGGACTGACGTTGATGCCAACATTATGTAAGATATATGTATGTGACAATAGTATCAGAGAATTTAAGAAAATAAATAGAAATGAAAAGATAATTCCACTGAATCAAGGATTAAGGAAGGGTATGGAAGTGACAGCTTATATTTATATACTAAATTTTATTATACCACGAAGGACCAAAGAGCGGAAGAAGGCATGACAGCAATGTTTGTGGATTTGAAGGCGGCGGTTGACTCATTGGGCAGGAAAGAGGTAAATGAAGCTATACAGAAAAAAGGGATAGGAATAGGCTTAAAGAAAAGAGCAGCAGAAATATTGGAAGATACAAAAAGCGAGGTTAGGCTAGGAGAAGAAATATGAGCATTGAATTAAATCCTTTGACGTATAGAAGTGTTATTTCAATCGAAAAAACTCTTTTCTAGGTGAATGGCCTAATGTAGAAATACGTTTGTACTGAAATATAAGAGTTAATGTAAACATATAAGAATGATAACTCGATAAAGACGAAAATAAATTTAATTTATGGTATTTTGGGAGGCAAAAATATATAATAGGAAAAAATGTTTCTTCTTCTTGGGGTAGATAAATCCAAATAGTTCTTATCCAATTCCGATGTTTCAAAAAAAGATTGCGGTTAGTCGTTAAAATGTTCAGAATAATGTCAAAATTTATTGATTGAATATAAGTATTAAATATCAAAATCCCAGTTTGATAGATTTCAAGTGTGACGGTATGAGAAATTTTAATTTTTTCCTTCTGACAATTCATATAATCAGTTACGAATTTGTCTGTCTTCTTCCACGTTCAGAACTTTGAGCCAAAGAGAGTGAAGAAAGTTTGCATGATTTGAAACAATTTTTTTATCATTACTCGAAGTTTGAAGAAGTCATTTCACGCAAGCAATAAAATTCTTTCCCAGATTGCAAACATTTTTGTGAGTGTTGGTGGCCGAATTAAACTTAGACACGTCAACAGATACGTTTTTTCATATTTCACAAGACAAATAAAAAATATGTTATTCACGGGTGATTGGATTATGTAACTCCTATTTTGTTCTACTCGAAAATGTTCGAACTATTATTATTGGATTTTTATACGTTGATCGTCAGCTGATTTAAAAAAAATGAGCAAAAGATAAAACAAATCTTAATTCGGCGGGTCCACTTACCACTATAATACAACT